>CAEGAG010109944.1:0-13829 GCA_903067065.1 Brachyrhaphis terrabensis | reverse complement strand
GCTGTGTTACTGCCGCGTCACAGGCACTGTTTGGAAAGAAAAGCTAAGGTATATTATTAAAACTTTGAAAACTCTTTCTTTGTACCGTCTGTATGTAGGCACATGCGGCTTATACACAGGTGCGGCTTATGTATGCACAAAATGGTTTTTCCTCTAAAATATGCGGGGTGCGGCTTATAATCAGGTGCGCTCCATAGTTCGGAAATTACGGTAGTTTAACTTAGACTTACACATATATGATTACCTAATTGCTGGATTGTGGAACTTTTGGCCCTCAGCATTGTTTCATCTTTTCCGTTTTTTTAAGTAAAAAAAGCACAATTTGTAGCCCAGCTAAACAAATCGAAAGAAACAGAAATCCCAGTTGAAGAGGAGCTACCTTAATTGGTAGCCACCACAGAAACCAGGTTCAAGTACATTCCAGAACATTAGATTACCATCTGACGTCTTTTGTGTTGCCTTATTTGCATAATTTCAGAAATTCTGAACATGTCGCAACAAGGATGCTTGCCACCTATGTGCCAAAGACTATAGTCGCAAAAACAAGCGCAGATCGTCTGGAATTTTAAGATGGGTACATTCCATCTTTTAAATCTGAGCTCCAACAGAGTGGCAACTCTCCCAAAGGTAGTTTTCCCTCATTGCTTGGTTCAGCTTGAACAGGACTTGCGATGCTTTCTGGTCCCGATTGCCTCTTCATCGGCAGCCTCGTGTAGTGCCCACAACAGGACTCTTCCCACACCGACCCATCAGTTCCTCGGCAAACTGGGGTAAAGTCTAAACACTTTGTAAATCCACTCTGAATAGAACGCAACATTAACAAACAGGGCAGGCTGCGCAGAGGCGCATTTTGTCCTTGGGATGCTCACACCGACGATAACTTTTCGTTGATGCTCCTGGCAAACCAGCGGGCCACCATAATCTCTCTGAAATTAAATGACGCAGACACAAACAGTAAGTCGACAGTTCTAATAATGAACCTCTCCTACAACTAAATCGAGCCTAAAATGTGCTAAACGGATCTGACACACTTTACGTAACACCTCTATAAAATCCGTTACAAAAAAGGACATTTAACAAGAACATTGTTTCAGTCACCCAAAGCAGACACACTGTTAACACTCACTTCGCATACGCCTTCACCTATGTTGCCTCCAGCACATATTCTGCTCTTCTCTGCATCCCCTTTGATCTGTGAGCACATTTCATTGTCGACCATGGGCATCTTCACGGAGTTCAGAGCTTCATCAAGGCCTGTATCTGAACAGAGAGCGATGTACAGTCAGCGATTTAATAAATACTGCAAAGTATAAATAGTTGAGCTTCAACAGCCTTAAACATTGAAAGGGTGATGGAGTTAAGGTGAAGGAAGGCAGTACTTTTTGTTTCCCCCCATCCGTACATGGTGCAGTTGGTGCCTTCAGCGATGTGACACTCTTTTACCGGCAGATGAATCATCGACGCACCTTCAGACACAGGGGCAGGACTGAAACAAACATAATGGTAATTTACAACCAAGCAATCTGAGGATTAAGATGTACATTTCTGTGAAATAATATCAAGGATAATTTCAAAAACAACTTCCAAGCAATGGTTTCATTTATTAAGGGGAAAAAAACTCTTAAGTCAACCTGGCTTTATCTGAAAATGTAATTACCCCCAAACATAGAAACTGTTAAGCAACAACAAATGCTATCACGGATGTATGATAAATGGAAATGGAGTGTTTTACATTCCAGTAGAGGAATTTTGTCCAACTCTTTATTGCAGGATTGTTATAATCCAGCCACATTTAAGGTTTCAAAGGTGAATTTGCTGATTTGGTTCTTATCCCACTGCATAGCCTAAGCTTAAGGTAAAACTACTGGCTGGACATTCTCTTTCAGGATTTTCTAGTAGAGAGGATAAGTTATTGTTCAGCAAGTGAAGCTTTAGACAAAAAGACAAAACAGAAATTTTCTGGAGCCCCAAACTGAGCAAGTAACATGTTGATAGTTAATATATTTTAACAGATAAATGGAAGCATCATTGCTGGCTGGGTACTTACTTCTCTAGTTTCAACATAACCAGATTGGATCCTTCTGGGCCACATATCAGGCGAGAAATCCCCAATCTAGGATGGTTTGAAGATTCATTCAGGTGACGCAGCCCGACTTGAATGCTATAATCCTTGAGATCTGGAACACTGACGAGGAGAGCCAAAAAAAATGGTAAGACACAGAGAAAACAATGGTATGCTTGATTATTTGGGGAAAGTACAAGAAAATAGATCATTACCAGGAGGTGAAGCACTGCTCATAGGTGGTCAAGACCCAGTCCTCTCTGATCAGTGATCCACCACACCGATGAAGCTTCCTAAGACAATTTGCAGAAATAATTTATGACTTGGCAAATCTTTGCAAACTTTGTTTCGTGAACAAAGAAACAGACTTACTTTCTTTGAATGCTCACAACCCAGCCGCCATCTGTTCCTTGCACTTGATGTCCTCCGACTATTCTGGTGTTTATATGCACAAAGCATGATATCTTGGGCCTCGTTAGATCTATATAAGGAGATATTTTGATAATGTTTACTATAGCTTCAAAAGATCAACCATGAAATATGATTTGTTTAGCCAGGTAAATGAACACAGAAGGGTCAGATCTAAAGAATTACAAGGAAAAAGGAGGAGATCAGAGATAGGGCGCCAACAAGGAGGATTAGACTAGTGAGGGCAGATGAGCAAAATGGACACTTACTGTTCGGTTGAGGAGCCACTGTTGCTGATTCGCCTAATATAAGAAAATCACAACAGTAAGAACAGACCTCACAGCAGCAGGGAACATAAGAAAATGGCAGGCTTTATAAAGACTTATCTGCACGTCTGAATCATTGTTAGAGGCTTTGACAGCAAACACTGCGGATAAATTTGTTCAAGACCTAAAAACCTCATGGAAGACATGTTTTACATTATGGAAATCATTATGCAGCCATTCATAAGAGGTTCTTCAGAGCACCAAGATTGAAACCAGCCACAGAAAATGTTGGATCCAGGAACCAGTGTTGTTTTTTTTTTGTTTTTTTAAAATAAAAGACTGGCAGTCGGGTTCACCATCTGTTAGCTGTTTGGGCAATGTGTATTATCTGCCAAACAAAACCACAGCTTAAAGATCACACGAGACATCAGACAAGATGGAGAAGAGAAGTGCTATTATTGTGCTCTGTTGTGGTTCCAAAAGTTTGTGAAGCTAAATTGTTTTATTTATTGCACCACACCTCAACACCAGTGTGATCTTTCAGTCACTGTGGCTAAGGCATCCTGAAATACTGGTTTAAACTTGAGGATTAGCTGTAAAACAAACACTTTTATGTTTGATAATTCTCCTTCCAAGAAGGCCAGTTCACTTTTGATAGCTGAATGAGACTTCTGAGGTGCTTGAGAAAAAACAGTAAACATTAAGAAGCCAGTTAGCTTAGCACAGCACCAAAAACAGGAAAGAAAAAGAGACACAAATTCTTTCTGGCTATATATTAGCATTATGCTAATCATCAAAGCCAATACTTTTGACTTGTTTCTCAAAAACTACTTTGTATATGTAGTGTTAAGTAGCTTATCTTAGCAGAAAGAAAGGAATATGTAGGCAAAAAGCTAGATTGGTTACATCTATGGCCACAGATTGCTGTGTTATTTGCAATATATCTCAATATGCTTTGCTACATAGGATAATATTCTATAAAATATTCTATTTATATGTGTGGTACCTAGCAACAAAAAGTGAAAAGACTTGTCTTAGTACAGACAAGTTCTGACTTGTTCCATAGACAGTTATTTCTTGCAAAGTTGGCTAAACTTTGTACAAACACACAAGACTTCCTTGTGTCTTGTGGGAAAAAAAGGTAGCTTTCTCCATCAACAAATTATGTCCCCATCATCCAAAAAAGCATGCTAATAATAGTAACCATCAGTGGTAGTTATTTAACCTTCTGAAGCGCTCTGAAAGACAGATTGTGGGTTTTACATCTGCTTCAGTATTAATCCTGTTGTTTATGCAACACCTGGAAACAGGTGCATCAGCTGGGCCTCTTAAAGTTTATGAAAACAGAAGTGTCCAGGTTCTGTAGTTCCTGAAATTTTGTTTCATATGTTAAAGCGCTTTATTGACTCACATTGCTTCAGCTTGCAGTAGTCCCAGACCAAGCGGTTATTTGGACTCGTGTAACACCAGGGGCCATGTTTGTCTCGGTCTGGATTCCGGCAGTAGTTCCTCTCCAGCCCTACGTGGGATATTGTAGAGTGAGAATCCCCACTGTAAGACACATAAATACAGGTTCTCATATTGCATTTGTTATCATGTGCACAGTGTAACAGAGAGCTAACACTGGGTCACATCTCACAAAGATTAATACACACCCTCTCGCTCTAAAAATAACCAACTATGTGTATACTGCACATGGAGTTGCGCTGTCACGCACATACAGTAGATTCACACTGTAAGCAATCCCATTTTGCCTGGAAAGTTTGGCTCTGGCTTTCTTATAGCGCAATGAATCCTCTGCCTTTGCTGCACAGAGCACATAGAAGGAAACAGAGTTTTCTGAAGGGTGCTCAAGGGAGTATGAAAGTATGCAGTCTAAGCATTCAGCAGGGCTCAGACCAACAGGAGCCACAACCTCTATGGAACGATTTGGTTGTACTCTTGGTAGGAATTCACATCTAATCATGTGTCTTTTCGCCACTTGGCTGTACAAGAATTAAATGCAATCTTCTCAAATATCCAAAATACCCTTGAAAAGTAATTACGAGGCAGGGGTTTGGACACACAGGCACAAAAATGATGCCAAGCGAAGGGCAACAATTTGTCAGGGGGTGAAGATAATTCCACTTCCCAGGAGAATGTTAAACAAGCTGTAGCTCTCAGCAGTTTTCCCTGGGATGACCCTTAACCTTGAGCGGGGTAGACTTGCTGGCTGCAGTGGATGCGAGGGAGCTGATTGGCTTTGATCTGTTCTCCTCAGAAAGCACTTCCTCGGGTCAGGGGTCGGTTCTGGAACATGTCCATCTGTCTGTGCCATTCTGGCTTTTAAAATTCTTGTAAATTAAGTAAATCCAACAGCCTTACTTTAGCATAAAGCAACAGGTCCTAAAATGGGCAATGTCTTAGTCAGGGTGGGTCACTCGGGGAGGACCCCAGAGTTTCCTCTCATCAGTAAACTGAATATTAATTAGACCTGGTACTGACCCCCGAGGCACCCCGATTTCCTTTCACTGTTTGTTTTCACTGCTTTGCTTCATTAATATTAAAGAGATTTTCACAAAGTGATAGGAACTGAACTGTCAACACTTACCAAGTAAAAAAAAAAAAGTCTGTACCGCCATGGCAACAAAAACAAGTTCTCTTTACCTGTTCATATGAGGCGCCCAGTTTGCACAGGGAATTCCTGATCGAGTTGTCGATAAGGCGCCTCGGTACATCTCTCCATTGTCTTCATAACAATCTGGGGAGGAGTGAGGTTAAGTTATTTTGCAAAATCTAATTAAAAATTCACCAGAGTGCCAAGGACAACAGAGTCGTGCAGTTTCGCAAACACCTGAACATCTGCAGAGCATAGAAGCATAATCATGCATTTGCAAACGAGAAACAAAAACACTCTCCTCTCTTGTGGCTTGGAGCAGTTCGGTGTTGATGACAGCCTGTGTAACTATTGCTCCCCACATATAACAGAACATTTAAACTTCATTTATACTATGTCTGTTCTAAAACAGAGGGCTCGTAGTAAATGCCATGTGTGGTCCTCTGAAATACAAAGCAGGGGAACATGGGAAACGACAGCGAGCGCTATTGCCAAAGTCTGGTGTTTTTGTTCTCCTGTGAAATGGAATTCATTGGGCAGCATGCTGCCAAGGGGCTCAGTCCTGTGAGAGTGATATAGAAACGTCTGAGTAATTTAGCAAAAACATGACATGTGTCTTTAAGCATCTGCGGTTCGGTATTTGAATTATGTTCTCTAAGGAAGAATGCCGGGTTTTCTTTACAAATTACAAGACGCTTGTTATTTGTTGCTTCTGATGTTCATGAAAAACATTTTGTCTGTGACGTATTTAGAAAACATGTTTCTTATTTGAATACATCATTGCTTAAACCAGCCAGGCTAAAAACAACAGCATGAAAAATGCTCTTAGTAAACTTGAACTTCACATTTCTGCCCCTAGTTATCTTTACCCGACTGTTACAAACACTTAGAGTAGATTGTAAGGAACGTACTACAAGAGTTTAGGCCTGAAACAATTAATTGGATTAATCGCAATAAATCGATTACTGAAATAATTGTCAACTAATTTAATAACTGATTAATTGTTAAATGGAGAATATAGACGCAAAAAAAAATGACATTGACTGACAAAACAGCTTAATCAGAGCAGTAATTAAGCCAAAAGTAATAATAATAATAATAATAACAATGAAAAAATATCTGTAAATATGTTTCAGCTAAAAGTCCTCAAGCAGCATACATTTAGTTTCACCCAGTTCAAGTTTTATTGCATTTTATAAAATGTTATTGCAATAAAGTGTTTATTTTCTTATTTAAAATAAAACTAAATTATTTATTTATTTGCTTCTTTAATATACTTACAATATTGTTTAAGAAAGGCTTAGTTTACTAAAATAATCATTAGTTGCAGCCCAACAATAGTTTTGTTTTGAGTGAAAACTGGAAGCTCAATTGTCTAATGGTTTCTTCTTGGAAACGTCCTCATTTTCAATGCAGCTTAAATAATGGACAAAGAAAAATGGAATAACACCTACGTATTTACCTATTTTTGGTGTGACTTCTGCGTCACATCTGGGGATGTGGGTGCACTTTGCAATCCTCTGGTTAGGGTCTGTGGTGAAGCACCACGGATAATCTGCTCCATTGGGGTTGCGGCAGTAATTTTCCCGAAGGTCTCTGTAACAAACACATTGGCTACAATTTAAATGACGATGCTGACGACTGTATCGCTGACAGTTAGGTTATTTGGTTTCAACACTTGTGCTTTTCTTCCCATCGCTCACTTGCATTTGAAGTTCACAGGAAGAAACGAGTGTTTGTGGGGGAACTGGGAGTCCCACCGCTGACATGTCACACCCTCTGGAGTGACGTTCATTGTCCCGCGGTAATTTGTGCCGTCCTGCTGGATGCAGGACGTTGTTGTGTTGACATCGATTTCCTCACTGTGGTCTGAGTCTGTAAGAGAAAAATGTTGCAGTGAGGGGAGCCATGAGAAAGATGGGAAAGTCACTAGCTGGATTCTAACAGAAGAATGAGGGAGGGAAAAAGGAGGGAGATGTTAATCCTCTAAAAAATGTGTCATGTTTAATGTAGAGACAGATGATCAAAAACAGTAGCACTCCCTCCACGCTGCTATTGGCATAGGAAACTCACAACAGTGGTGCCACATATTCTTGCACACAGGGATTTCCACAAGCATTAATTATTCAATTTGCCTAAAATAGCACTCTTACTGTTGCAAAATGACATCTTCTAAAAATTATTATTAGTTGTAAATTTCTTGGGTAAAAGAGAAGCCATCCACAGGACCTTCTGAAAATATTCGAGTGCCTTTAACCTTTCAACATTTTGTCAAGTCTCGTCTCTGGCAAGACTTGAAAAATCGATTTTCACAGACTCTAATTTGAGTTGAGCTATTTTGCAAAGATTGGCCAAAGAGAAAAATGTTGCAGTGAGGGGAGCCAAGACTTCTGCCTCGAGGCCAGGAGTCTTCAACTCCATGCCTCAAGGTCTGGTGTCCGCAACGTTTAGATGTGCCTCTGCTTCAACACACCCCAGTCAAATAATGAGATCATCAGCAAGACTCTGGAGACCACGGCTGCATATGGAGGAGGTAATTCAGGCATTTGATTCAGGTGTGTTGGACAAGGGACATGTCTAAAAGCTGAAGGACATTGGCCCTTAAGGTCGAGTCTTGAAGACCGCTGGTTTAGTCCATCAATGTACAAATCTGATAGAAACACATCCCAAAAGACCTGCAGCTGGAATTGCAGTGAAATGTTGTTGTACACAGTATCAGTCCAGAGAGGGTGAACAACAGTGACCCAAGTAAAATCTTAATGTAATACATCAAAGTTTGCATTGTAATTTGACTAAATTGAAGAAGTTTTAGGAGTTACAAATGCCTTTGCATCATTACCAGTCAGCTTTGAGCCACTTCAACCATCAGCAAACTATTTCAAACATTTTCAGATGGAATTCAACTTTTAGCAGTGCAGGGGTAGCGGCACTTCTCCCCTCTGGAACCCTGTCTTTGTTTCTTTAGCCTTTGACAGATGAGATGAGGGACGATGGAGGAGGAACGGGAATGTTTTGAGGCAGAAACGAAAAGGCGGTTGGAAGAGAGGGATTCTTTGGATTGATGTAACGCATGCCAGTGTCTGTGTGCTCCGAACAGTACAGGTCAGTGGTTTTTATCTCACTGAGGGCAGGCATTGAGGGATGCACACATCTGGACAAATGAAGAACCTCCGTCCTCGCTGTAAATCATAAGCTGTACTGTAAAGTGCATGCGTGTGTGTGCGCGTGTGTTTGACGGAGAGAGAAATATGGTGCGTGTGTTTAGAGGATGCGCACAGCAGAGCATTTTGACAAAAGAAAGAAAGAATTTGCTAATGACATCAACATTTATTCCATGCCTCTTTTACCTCTGAAGACCAAATGCTGTCAAGGGGACAAATCAAACTCAAAGCCAAATATAATCTGAGTCAAGTGAAGTTATATTATTCACCTCTACCCTAATAACGTGTGTCAGGTGTGTAACAACTGAAGGTCCGTAAGGTTTCTCCAAAATTATTTCCATTTACTTTTTGATGAAACACCATTTCCAACAGATCTATTCTCAATTTGTGGGTTGATTAAAGATGACAGAGCTCTGCCTGAGACGTCAGAAAGTCCAAAGTCTCCGACTGCTGTTAAGTAAGGTTGAAGTCTAGTGTCTGTGAGGGCCGTAGCATATGATTCACATCATTTTCATGTTCATCACACCATTCGCTGACCCCCCCGAGCCCTGGGAGGAAGCATCTGCACTCGCTTTCCTCCTTTCACATTAAATTGTCTCTAAATGTTGTGATTCAAACCCAACGTTCATGCCACTAACAGCTACTGTCCCCTTTCTGAGCCCACATTGCTGTGCAAGCCTCTTCGTGTCTGCTGAACATTCTCACATGTTGTCATGTGAAAACCACAAAATTCGGTGAATTGTGGGGGTGATTTTCGGTGACACATCAACACAAGGTAGTGCGCTGTTATGAAGGGGGAAAAGTGACACATGGTTCAGGCTGCCTTAGTCAATACTTAGTAGAACCACTTTTTTTTGTTGCAGCTACAGCTGCAAGTCTTTATATGTCTATGCAAACTTTGTATATCGAGAAAACGAAATCATTGCTCCATCTATTTTCCTGACAACTCAAACCGACTTCCCTGAACTTGTTGAAGAATAGCATTCCCACAGCATGCAGTCGCTGATACCGTGTTTCACTGTGATCATGGTGTACTGTGGATGGATGACGTTTGTTTTTTTGTTTTTTTAGGTTTTGTTGGCTCTACTGGCCTTTATTTGAAAGTAGTTCGACAGGAAACAGGGTAATGAGAGAGGGGGAAGCATGCGGCTAATGTCTCCAGGCCAGGAATCGAAACTGTGAATACCGCCACGAGGACTAAGGCCTCAATACGTGGGTCGTGCTTTGCCCCTGCACCACCACAGCACCCCTGATGACATTTGCTTTAACAGCTTGTGGCAAACTGCAAATAGAGTCTCTTATGACATTTCAACACTTGCTACTTTCTCATAATGGCCAAATTATGAAAAAAATACCTCTTAAGTCTTCACTAATTAGGGGTTATATAGGGCTATTCCATTAAAATTGATTAAATACATACACGTTTCTGACGTTCATTTGTAAAAAATCATCATTTTTCTTTCTCTTCATACACTAAATAGGCATGACTTTGTGTTGGTCTGTCACATAATCTCAACAAAGTACATACAAGTTTGAGTATGTAATGTCGCAAAATGTTAAAAAAGTTCAATGGGTATTTATGCCTTTATAAAACACCGTGTGAAGCATGTTGGTACAGTGTCCTTCATTGTCACTGTCCAATTTTCAATCTCTTTATTCAGGCAGACGATCCCAGTAACAAACAACATATTTGCTTTTTCCTTGTTGAGGTGGAAGGATCTTAAGCCAAACACCACATTAAACGACGACTTCCAAGACTTCTCAAGGGGAAACTATATTTTCAGACAACCACAAAAACCACTGAAGTTCTTGCATGTAACAACTTCAATGATAAAACCTGCTGGTGAAACAAAACCCAAAAAAACGGCCTATGTCTACTTCTGAGTCCTTTAACAGATTCACAATTGTGTGACACATTGTTTGAAGGTTAGGAGCGTGAAAGATGTTGAGAAAAATCTAGCCATAAATCAGAGCAAAAACAATCAGTTGGTCTTGTCACACTTTCTTTGAAGACTTTAGTCAACAAAGCTCCCAGCTGGAGATATCAAACACCCTTACCACACATGGTAATGTTGCAGTACTCCCACGGAGTTCTGGGATCCATGGTGTAGCACCAGGGCCGCAGACGGTTATTTGGGTTACGACAATAGTTGTCCCTTAAGTCTTTATCTCGATACCTGCAGGGAGAGAGTGAAAAGAGGGAAAAAAGGAAGTCGGGTGGGAAGTAAGTCATAACAACTGGTGAGGTCTACCTCTCCTGAGCATTAGCGTCATTTATTCAAGCATCTGTCAAGGGTGTGTGCTGGTGTCTGTGAGAAAGATCAATGTTGTGGATTTCAGCTTACTTTTTGGGCTGGAACGGGTGTACATGAGGCCATTTTGAGTCCCACCTCTGGCACTCCTTGCCGCTTTCTGTTTGGTCCACTTTGCCTTGATAATCCTCCCCATTGCACCTCATGCAAACTTCTGCCAACAAAGAAACAACAATTATCAAAACGTTGTTTCCCCTTTTCACGAAAGCAAACAAAACCTAAAGCATAGAGAAACCAATAAACTACGCAAACATTAATTAAACTCTTGAGCGCCTCTCGATTTTGGCTACTTAAACTGAAACGTTTTGTCCACAGAGGAGATTTCGTCTTACCCTGTGAACACTGTGGTATTCCACACTCCTCAGCTCGTACATTGGGGTCTGTGGTGTAGCACCACGGACCACCAGGATCGTTGTTGGGATTCCGGCAGAAGTTTTCCCTCAGGTCTTGCATTGGATACCTGTCTGGGTAAAACCTAAGGAGGCACAGACAGACATCGCTGAAGGTGTTAACCGATAGCATGAGCCGTAAAAATAAATTTGCAGGAGTGCTTGCACGCTTGCTTGTAGCAGCCATGTTTTTAGTACCACACTGGCCTGCAAGCGCGGTCCATAACAACTCAAATAAATTCAAAGGGAAACTTAATTATGTTATATGCATAACTCTGTGAAATTCAAGCACCTGCAGTCTGAGCAGTCTACGTTTTCTTTACATCCTGGAATGATCTCTCATAGCAATCAAATGCAAACAAAGTCATCAATACGTCTCTCATCTCCATGTTAGCAGCTTTTGCATAATCACATTACTAATTCCAACCATTTCCAGACTCTGTGATGTGTGAAGCAGCTCAAATGTCACAGCACGGTAACCAGCAGCAGCACAGAGTTACGCTACGGGCCAGTTGGAGCAGCCTGAGCAGCTCCTCCGCCGGCCACCTTTGAGCGCATTTAAAGGTAATCCTTCTCTGTCAACTGTTACACCACATTAGTGTCAAGGAAAGTGTTAGAAATAAAAAATAGCATCCCGTGCAAACATGGTGTAGAAGAGAAGGGGCGGTAAAGAATCCCCTCCCCCCCAAGCCAAATGGACAGTGCGTAAAATTCATCTTCTCCTACGGCAGGATGATAAAAACCTGACACGTCAACACTCCCTGATTCATGCAGACCACAAGACAGCGATTGACGACAGAGGAGGCTTCAGATTCACTTTACCAAAGAAAGGCAAAGTTCCTTTTAAGAACTGAAAAGGAAAGAGTGAGAAAATGTTGAAAATCTTGTCCAACGAGTAAAATCAGAAAAAAACAAAGTTCTTCCTTCTGTAACTTGTTTAAACACTTCCTTGTAGGCCTACTGTATGGCTTCTGTGAGGCTCTTGCAAGGTTTCACTGATCACACACATCATTCCATCTAATAATGGAAGTAAACTTGGTCATTTAACTTAGCAAATAAAACAAGAGTGACAGTGAAAGTGGACAAAAACCATTCGACCTCACGGTCATGCCTACATCCTCCGTCCTACGTTCTCATTTATGCATGTTACTAAAACGAAACACTTGTTTAAAAACAGCATGAATCTTTGCTTAGGGCCAAAGATCACATCTGTTTTGTGTAACTCACAAACTTAGTGCACTGTAGGACTCTATCAGAAATGCTGTGTTGTTAATTTAGAAATGGAATCATGAGTTTTCCCACTTTAAGTAAAAGTTTAGGGAGAACAAAAAAAGGCTGCAACATGGGAGCAAGTTAGCTGTAATGATGTTTTGCTAACAGATGTTGGCCAGTTATTCATCATTTTGCCAAAATCTGCTCCCATTGGAGTGCAGTCAGACACTATGCACACATGCTTCCTTCTTTGAGCCAACAACACATATTGGCTTGATTTTGGATAACACCGAAGATGAAATCTGGGCCTGAAGTAACTGCTGCAAAATGTCTGAACAGAATTTACAACAAACTCTGTATTTCAGGTGAACCAATGATTTCAGTGGGAAAAAAGAACTCCCTTTAAGTTTTTCTAACCTTTTTGTATATGCACACATATAATTACAAAACAATTTAGAAATTCAGGATACAAACCAAAGCACATAAACTAAATATTCATGCCATATTTTCCAAAAAAATAGGAAAAAGATTGCAAAAACTTACTGACCAACTGTTGCTAGGCAAGTCATGTTAAGTAAGATTTTCTTAGCTCAATTAACTATTGCCCTCACTGTTTCATTCACATTAAAAAATGTGTAGAAGAATTTTAATGCTTATTGAAATTACATAGAATAGTATAATTTTTCACTTTCTTTTAACTGAAAAATTTTCAAGAGAAAACACATTCTGCCATCTTTAGCATTGCTTGGCTAATATTAGCCATGCAAAAATAATAGCTATACGTGTATAAATCTAGCAACTAAATCTACAGTATATGCCCCAACAATGCATAAATTAAGTCTACCTACAAATACTTTTAAAGCTCACAAAAATTTACCAAAACTCCCTATGTTTTCTTTTCATTGAAAATATTAGAAGGGCAAACATCTTTTACCAGCTTTAGCTTTGCTATGCTATCATTAGCCAAGAAAATCTAGAACTGGCAAAATATTGACCATATTGTCTTGGAAGACCTACAATGTCTGGCTACAAACACTTAAGCCTCATTAAAATTAACCATCTCAGATTTTTTTATTTAAGATGCTGTGCATAAAAAAAAAACAAGCTCTCTGTTTTTATGTCATAAAATCTTCTTTCAACCAAACAGATGCTTGATCACGCTTTGCTACGCGGTGCATTATAATTGGTGACATTCACACGTAACGTCTCTTTTTAAAGTTCAAAATGTTATAAAACTCCTTTCTACGGTGGCCGACAGGTGCAAATGCGCAGCAAAAGAGAAAACATGCAAACAAAAAAAAAAAGACGCGCACAAATTAAATGCAGCAAACAAAAAAGAGAGATGCAAACACCCCCGAATGAAATGCAGCAAACAAAAAAGAAAACACCCCCGAATGAAATGCAGCAAACAAAAAAGAAAACA
>CAEGAG010109909.1:0-25416 GCA_903067065.1 Brachyrhaphis terrabensis | reverse complement strand
TATATATATATATATATATATATATATATATATATATATATGTATATAGTTATTTGAAGCTTAAACCTTACAATGCTATGAAATGGTTTTTGCATCAGTTGAACTTTTTCACATTTTGTTACAAGCACTAAGCTCGATATGTTTCAACTAGCATTGCATCTGGACCGCTGAATCAATATTCTGTGGTTTCTGCTTTTGCTGCATTTATGGCTGCAAGGCTTTTTTGGGGGTTTTTCCTCCAGCTTCACACATTTAGGGTTTAAAATTTTCACCTTTTTCATTTGTATGGAGAGTCTGCGATCATCAGCTTGCAAGTATTGTCCTTGATTTTCAACTAGATTTAGGTCTGTACTTTGTGTGATTCTAACACATGAAGATGCTTTCCTGTTGTGTGTCTGGCCGGAAGGAGGTTCACTGCTCCAGTGTCAGGTTTTTTGTTGTTGTTTTTTTTTTTGCATCCTCTGCACAACTCGTATTTCTCCTGTCAAAAAATTCTCCCACCTGAGCTGTGGATCTCTGCAAGCTGGTGTTGTCCTAACACATAAAATGCCCTGAAATTTGTGGTTGTCTTGTATAAAAGTTCAAATGCTTTAAGTAATTATGATTCTATATCAACTTCATCAAGATTCCTATTGGGCAGAAAACAACTCCTCCCGTGGCTCGACTGATCTCATTTGTCAAGTTGCGTTTGTGGTTCTCTTAAAACACAAACTTCTTTTCCTTTGTATTTTAAAGGGGATTGACTCGTTTGTAGCTGTTTAAAGACATGTTCTGCTCAACACTGTATCATTCTACAGTGTAAGTTGAATGTACTGTCATATTTCTCATTTCAGTTCATTAAAAAATTCCTGTTCCTTTGTTTTCTAGGCTCTTCCAGTAAAAACAAAAAAACAGCACTTATGTGCTTTATTTCTAACATGGATTCTTTAAAGATATTATGTGTGATGAGTCAAAATTCTTCTTGCATGAATGCACCCAAATTTATTTTCCCTTCAAAATTTTTATCTTAAAATTGAATAATGCAAATGCTCAGTCAAGCAGCTGAAATCCTTCTTCCCAAAGTGCATTAAGTTAGTGTTTTGTGGCCTGTGTAGAGCCTCGGCCAAGTTATTGACTGTCTGGCCTGCAGACATCTCTTCCCCCAGGTCAATCGATTCTCTTGTCTGGGTCAACCAGTGGTTCTATGAATTCTCCTCTTGTGCACAGTAAAAGTCATGATTGATCATTTTTATCATGCTCTCCCTCCCCTGACCATGTCTGCAAGTTAATTTAATCTTTTATGTAGAATTCTTTTAGACTCCTTGTTTTGTGTGACCTTACCAACCTGTAGTTTTTTTTGTTGTTGTTGTTTTGTTTCCCTTATTTACTGCGCTTTTTCGCCCTTTTCAACCTGTTGTTTTCTCCTATTTTTCTTCCATGAAAATTCTCCGATTTCCTACAAAATTTACTTTGACTTTACTCCACTCTTCACCCGATTTCATCTTTCCATCCTTCCAATCATCTGCATTTTGGCACACCCTTCTCTCCTGCTTGTAGACCATTTGATCACTTCACCCGAGAGCAGTTAACCATACTTCTGCCCACTGGCCCAGGGGAGAAACGACGAGTCTCTGCCAGGTTAGTGGCAACTTGAGTAGGATCTCAAAAGGTAAAGTAACTTTGGAAAGTATCCAAACCTCTGGAATTTTTGCAGCCGTTTTGTGAAGGCCTCAAAGGTTTAGAATCTTAGAAAACAAACCACATCATGAAGAACAAGGGACTCGCCAGAGCAGCCAGAGATAAAGTGGTGGGAAATTTTAAAACAGGGTTTGGCTACGAAACAACATTCGAGCATTTAAACGTCGCTATTTAACATTTAAATAGTGAATCAGCTGAAACTTGAAAGTGTTTTGAACAAACTCAATATACCCATGTGTAACGCATAGTGGTGGCGGCATCATGATATGACTTTTCTTCTTCAACAGGGATAGGCTTCCAGAGTTAAATAGTTAAATGCAGGGATTTCTGGAAAACCTGTCAAAAGCTACATAGATCCAACAGAACAACAACCTTATATTGAAAGCTAAATATGACAATTGTGATGCATGGTTTATATCAAAGCACATTCATGTTTTGGTATGGATTAGTCAAAGTACATATTTAATCCAACTGAAAATCAGTTTGAAGACATTAAAATTTATGTTCTCAGATGATCTGGGCATACACTTCAGACTTTAGATGTGCAAAGCTGAGAATTTGTGAAAAGACTAATTGTGATATTCATAGATTTTTGACTGAGCTTGTGTGATCTTGGTAAGAAGAATGAGTGACTGCATTTACAATTGAAATTACAGAGAGAAATGGCTGTAAAAACAATTGACTTACAAGTCTGAAAGTTAGCAAAACCATGAAAACTAGCTTCATTTTTTTTTCCGACTTCCTAATTATGCTCTACTTTGCATTGATCAACTATTTAACATTCTAATAAAGTTCATTGAAGTAATGGGGCAAAATCTCAAGAGTTTAGGAAGTGTGAATAGTTTTGCAAATTTCTATTAATGAGGTCCAGGCACATTTTTGGCAGATCTCTGAAAATTACATTTGACTTATTTCTTAATCAATTTGAAGAATATGTACTTAAATATGTCTCAGTCTGGCAACATCCAACATTGCAATGGACTTTAGTAATACCATTTAAATGATCAAACCAAAAATAATAAGTCATGTTCCATTTTATTAAATGTTTAATCACGAAAGAGTAACTTATTGTTGAATGACATTTCATCAGTGGTTCCATCATTTGTCCTAAATGCAGCAATCTCTGACAGAAATGACTGATAGATGACGAGCACTCAAACCACTGTCGAGGTCACAGTCATTAAACATGATTAACATTTTATTATACTCCTTCTGTAACCCCTCTCAGATTATCAGTAGATAGGAAGAGTGGTTTATTACATTTGAGCCTAAATTAATAGCAACTATCACGAGCCTTTGAATCCATCAGAGTTGTCATATTCAGCAGTTCTGGATGTCTCCTTGGCAAAATTAAGAAGTTTTACCAATTATAGGATAAGATGATCAAATGATTTCACAATTTCTATCCAGGAGTTCTGCATTAATCAATGAGGACTACCTTTAAGAACTGAGACTTGTGAGTAAATGACAGTTTTTTCTGCCATGTCCTCCTTTAATACAGTCAGACTGTATTGGTATTTCAAATGTTGTAAAACCTCTCCTCTAGTGACAAATTACACTACTTCAACTTTATTTGCAAATGTGAAAAATGTGTGGAAAATGACAGATGAAAGATGAAATTGTTGTTGGTCAACAAAATAAGAATAACCACTTACATTTTTTGTAGATAACAAGATTTACATATTAGCAAGCATATTTTCACATTACACTAGCAAAATATCTGAAGCGGTAAGTAAGAACCAGCAGGTGTGCACCCCCCATTGCAGTTTAAACCTTTCACCGGGTTGGTGAAATACCCTCATTCTCTGTGGAAACTCTAACCAGGTCAGTGAATGAGTAATGCAGAACTGATGTCCATAACCTACAATATTTATTAATTAATCAAACACATATTAAATATTAAATATGAGCATTAAAATATTGTTACCCCTGATAGCCTCATTCAGATCTTTAGATCTTGGGTTTTTAATATTTTAGTTCATCATGTTGCATATTTAGAGGTGATAATGAATAGCATTAGGTAACTCGGTACATTAGTTTCCTTATACCACATTGTAATGGAACCTCAATCTTTTTCAGGTAAAACAGTAGCATTCATTTATTTCACTTTATTGATATAACACCAGTGGTCAACAAATGTAGTTTCAAGACTCTTTACATATAAGACAGATTCAAATTATATACAGAAATGTATAATCAAGTCAATCCAATCATAAACAGATTCAGTTTGACATGTTTCAGTTTCTTCCAAATTACAATGCCATACAGTAAAATTCAGTTTACTGTGCCTGTTGATAAAAAAGTTTTCTATCGAAAGGAACCTGATCAGTTATATCAAGTCATTGACTTGGCAGCAATCCTTCATACTGGACAAACATTTGGTGACAGTGGAAAGAAACACATTCTTATAATGGGAGGAAACTTCCAGTAGGATCAGATTATCTACAGCAACAGATGGGAAGTTTGAGAAGATGGAGCACTAATAACACTGTTTGTTATTGTGTTCAAACACTGTGTAATATATGCAGATGATACTCAAATAGTTTGGCTTTAAGTCTCGCTATCTGCCTGGTTTATTGCTTTTTGTTTTTTAACAGCATTTTAATGCCTTTAAAGCCCAGTTTATGTTCAGCATTTGAAAACTGACGTGGATTACCAAACCCCATCTCTACCATGTACCTGTCCTCTTCAACTTATTACAGTTGTACAAAACATGGCTTGTGCGGAAGAACATTAAGAATGTTAACTTCTTTTGAGACTATCTCCAAGGTTGGTTTTCCATCCTCTGATCAGATTTGAAAAGAACACTCTTACAAAAGAGGACTGACTCTAAGATTTTGAGTATGTAAGTGCCAAAGGGTCTCTTTCACAATTTATTTTGATTTTTGTTCTACGGCCTCCAAAATGTCAGGGTCGTGCTTTCATTTTTTTTATGCTATTGCTAAAATTTAGGCAGCTCGAACTGATTTTTGTAAAGAGCGAAGAACCAGTGCGACTGTCTGCCCTCTGAGGACCTGTTCAAAAATTTAGGAACATTGCGTCTGTGTTTGCTTCGTCCGGCCTCCCACAAGTCTTACACAGCTCAGGGTTACAGGCTCAACTTTTGTTTGCATATACTTATTTAGGTGTACGGGTATTTTTTTTTGTAGCCTTGGGCTGACTTAATAAGACTGGCAAACATTTTCATTACTTAAATGAGATGTTCTTGCATCTTTGCCATTTGAAAAGTGGGAAAATTATGGATTACTTATCATAACTTTCTACAGATTAACTTAAAAAGTACAATCCCTTCATTTTGCAGGATTTTTTTTGTGTGTTAATATTTAGATTGAAAATATTGTTTGCTAAAATCCTTGTGTAACATTTTCATTTTAAGATGAAGCAGTGAACAATCAATTCATTTGAAGCTTGTTGTTTCTTTATGTCTTTAAAAACTATGGACTTTAACTTTCTTTAGCCTATGGATCATTAGCTTTTTAGGCAAGACATGTCTCCATCTGGAGTCCTTGAACTGAAATGAAGACCATATTTCAGTTGGAATATGAGACTAATGCATTGCATCTTTTAGTAAAAGTGTCCTAACAACTTTGATTTAAAACTGGAATTATTTCCTTGCATACTAAATCTGCAATATTTTATTTGTCAAAAAATGTTTCAGTTTTATGCAATTGAAAAGGTTGTGAATGCTGCTGTTGGTGGTTAGATTTGTGCAGGTTCACAAGAAGAAGTAGATAATAGGCTGTGTCCTCAGTGTGGAGGTGACTAATCCCTTGGACCATATGTCAGTGGTTTGTAGACCAGAGTCAGTACAGCAAAAACAACGCATCAATGCAGGACAGGAAAACACACTCAGACTGTTCATCCTCATGTAAGCAGGAAGTGTGTTTTTGATTTTGTAGCTTTTAGTTCAGTAGATACCACTTCTGTTGAGAGGTACTGATAGGTGAATGTTTGTTTGTAAATGTCTTGGTAATTTGTTGGACCATGTAAAGGGCAGACCTGAGCAAACTGACCCCTGTAACATCATGAAGGTGCTAACTCGAACCCGTTTTATTTTCAGGAGGCAGCAGCGACCTCAGAGTGGAGGAGGAGGAGGGGGGAAGAACCAGCCTCAGCAGATACAGCAACAGTCTCCACAGCAACACTGGGATCAAACTCAACAGCAGCCCCCAAGCCAGCAAGAGTTGAATTTAACAGATCAGGGAGATAACAGAAACCACAATGCTGGTCGACCACCTCGCCAGCACCAAGGAGGACATGTTGGGCCTCGCCAAGGAGGACCTCCGCATCACGGCTACAGCCACAACCGCCGCTGGCACCACAATCAGAGGGGTCAGGGCTTTGAACAGACACACGCTGCAGGTGATAAAGAAGCATCCCCAAAAACAACCAAAGACAAACAGACTGAGATTGTAAGAGTGAGTGATGAGCACATCCAACCACCGCAAGCCTGCAACCATAGGAGTCCCAGTGAATCGCCCAACTCAGCCCCCACTCCTAGTGCGACGGCTCAGCCAGACCCAACGGTTAATAAGGAATCCCTCAGCATTCTGCCAAGTAGAAAAGTGAGCGATGGCCACGCAGAGCAGCCAAGAGTCAGTCTTCTGCAGTCATCTAAGGAGAGGCTGAGGAGGAGACTAACAGACAAGGTACTGACAATCTGCTTAGTGTTCGTCAGTCTCTATTAGGGCAGCCAGGCCTGATCTGTATGTGTGCACACGCTAACATTTGGTTTCCCAATTAACTTCAAAAAGACAAGCATGGTTTATTACTGCACAGAGACGCAGACACACTTGTCTCTCCTTGCCTGGCTTCATTTAATTGTCCAGGTTTATATTCTGCAGTCACTCAGCAAATGTGTCTGTGTTCTCCCTAAGGAGGAGAGGAAACTAACAAACATTTAACCGGCTGTTTCTTTAACGTTTTACTCTGTGTTCTAAACTGAATTGGCCAACTCCATTGTGAACTTCAGCTCCTCTCAATACAGCCAGGTGATTGATTTGAGAACATAGAACATCAAAAAGGAGTCAGTACATTGGAGAATTGTGACATAAAAAATAACCAGCTTCCCTGGATGAGGTAAAACCTTTACACTTCCCTATCTGCAGGACGAGGTTAACGTGGAGGAGTCTCAGTTGGAACCTCAGAACATGGACCGACTGGTGGACCTCCTCAACAGCATGAGGAGCAACAGCAGTGGGGTGGAGAAGCAGCTGGCCTCTTTCATGGAGGAGGCGCAGAGCTCGGCGCGGTCCGAGGAGTCGCTGGCTCAGGTGGTCGGAGCCATCTACTCCAAGGCCGTGTCCGATCGAAGCTTCGCCGCAACGGCCGCCAAGCTCTGCGACAAGATGGCGCTGTTCATGGTGTTGGGAACTAAGTTTAGATCGCTTCTGCTCAATGCGCTGCAGGTAAGAGCAGCTTTTGGAATCGTCTGCCTTCAAGCCCTGTTTCTCCGTAATGCCTTTGGCTTCATTTTGTAATTACCCCTGCAGTGAGCTGCTGGTTCGATTAGCTCGCAGTGAATCTACTTCTCACTGCAAAATTAAATCTCTTTTCCTGCTTCTGCAGCCTCCGTACTCAGAATCTCGGGGGATCTTGTTAGTTATGGTTCCGATTTAGAAAACAGTGCTTCTTTTAAAAATTAAAACTCTTGGATAATTGAATCTGGATAATTCTCATGCTTCATAATGCATTTTGTCTATATTTTACCTTATTGCTTCAATTATCATGCCGTTTCTATCCATTTATGCTGATTCCGTTTTGAATTTTACATTGTTGCACTTAATTATAAAGTGAAAATTTGCTTTTTTGTTTTTTTAGCACAGTGTGTTTTACAAAAAGTTCACCATGATCTCAGTGCCTTTATTCACTTTAGCTTTTGGAATCCCCGCCGTCTGATGGCCAGCTCATTGTGTTTCAGACCTGTACATGTCAATGCACAAAGTAGCTAATCTAAACTCCCAGGGGGAGCGGAAGTCTACTTCCTCTTCACCTTCCATTCCTTCACTTTACTGCACAGTTCCAGTCCTGCACCCTGAATGAAAACATCCTCTGAGGCATTACAAACTTTGCTGCCGCTCCCTCCTTTCATTTCCTCCTTCTTGTCCCTCATGAGCTCTATATTCCCATGTTCCCACGTCTTCTCACCTCCTTTCACCCCGTCGCCTCGCTGTTTGCATGCCCAATCTCACAATCAGAAGCAATCAGGAGACATGTGCTGTCATCTGAAAGCTGCCATGCTATGTATATATCTGCCTTGATATTTTTCTATTTAAAAGTTTTGATATTTACCCCAAATTAAGTATGTGTTTATTTCTACCTTGATCCTCCAGCCTCCTTTCCAACTAATTTCCTCTTCCTCCATCACATTTGTGTGGTCTTTTCTCCTCTTTTATCTCTCTCTTTAATCTCAGTTTCCCAGCCAGCATAGACCCCCTGCTTGCCTTTGACATTTTGGCTTTTTTTGCTATAAAACATTTTAAATGTCATAAGTGGGCTCATGAAGGCTTTCATTAATGCTGTTGCCATTAGACCCCTGGATCTCAATATGGGGCCAATTAGTGTGACTGCTCTGTTTATTCAGAGAGAGGTTTTGTTGGCCTTAACGCTGCCACTGTTCCACCTGTTAAAGACCCCTCTTATTAAACACAGCTGAAGAAAGCTCGGCGTGTTTTTCATTCATGCTATGGACTCTTTATGTGCCATTTTCATGTGCTGGTGGTGAAAGTTACAGTAGCATAATTTCACTCTGAAGAAGTAAGAAAAATATCAACATTTAGTTTGAGTACATAAATTTACGGTTGAAATAATAGAATAAATAAAACTTAACCATTTGTTTTCATTTAAACTACACAAAATTTGTGAATTTGTACTTTTCAAATTGGGAAAGACAAGAAAACATGGCATTTTAGTTAGATACTTTTATGTTGACCTTCATAATTGCAGCAACAAAATGCCTGCCTATTTAAATGTACCAAAAGTTAAAATCAATGCAATTATTTAAAGTAAAATTCAAATTGCGACAAGTTTATTTTGAGTAGGGTAAAAAAATATCTTACTGTCAGGCAACTGCAGCAAAGAGAGGCGTCTTGGTGTCTCGTGTGTCCACCAGTTGTCTTGAAGGGACGTCTGGAAAAAGCCTTTTTCCAATAAACGCCGCTAAACTTTTTATCAGTCCTTTTATCAGCTGAGAACAATTTTGAGCTTGGTCTCATCAAACTCCCCCATCTGGGTTTAGTGCGAAACAAAGTTTGAATACGTGTGACAACCATCCCGTGTTCACAGTGAAGTAAGGTGGAGGATCTGTGGTACTGAGGTGGTTTGCTTTGGTGGTTTCTTCACCAAAGCAACTGGAAACCTTGTTAGCATAGTGAACTCCTTTTTTTTTATTTTTTCAGCAGGCTCTAAATTGAAACAGAATTTTTTTTATAGCTTTGTAGTTCCCCCCCCACACACAGAATAAATGGACTCAAATTAAAGGAGCCAGTTTTCCAGGTTTCCTCCTCATTATTCTGCTGCAATAAAAGATGACTTTATTTTAACGCTCTTACTCATCGTTTCCAGGCGTGCCAATAAATGGAGCCAACTCTGTAAGCTGCCCGTGTTTCTCGAGCTCCTGACAGATAATATTGTGAGCGGGAGGGTGGGGTGGGATGGAAGCCTTTGCACTGCCTGTTAATAAAGGTTCAGTTTAACCTGCACAGCAACAGCTTTATGTGAGCACATTAAGCATTAACCCGTATTAACTCCAACACTTTCACAGAGCTGACACACTTCAGTGTTCTCACTTTCAAACTGAACGAATACTTCAAGCAGAAAAAAGGTATTTTTAATGGAGTTGTCAAATGCTTCTCTTTTCTTTTTTTAGGGGGTTTGATGTACCTGGTGACACAAGGTTAATGTGTGTGCCAGTTTCCTAAATGCTGTACTGTATATATCCACCTGCTAACTGAATCGTTGTGTAATGCCAGTACAGGAGTTGCTATGCTGTTTCTGTGCAGTGTTTGAAGGTAAAAGCATGCTTCGTATTTTTCTGTCCGTCTTCAGAGAGACTTCTCCCGCCGTGAGGAGCTTCAGCAGACCGACGTGGAGCAGTGGTTGGGGTTCAACACCTTCCTGTGCGAGGTGTTCTGCACCATGAGAAGCAGCTCCGGCCAGCCGTTCAGGGTGCTGGTGTGCCCCATCTACACGTGTTTACGAGAGGTCCGTATTCAGATGCGCTGGAAACGTCGAGCCGCTTGCGCGTCTCGTCTTCGCAATCTGATTTCCTGTTTTTCAACCAGACACAGTCTAGACTGCAGACACCACATTGAGGTTTGGCTCGAGGTGCAAACGGTGAAGACACACTCGGTTCCAGTAAAAAAATTTTTTTTTTTAAAGCGTGACCCCGGGTTAGCTGGTCACGCTTTTTCGTTGGTTGCCATAGAAACCGTGCAGGATAAGCCGCAGCAGACTCACTACGATACAGAAGTGTTCAACGGCAGATTGGAAATTGAAAGGGGAAGCGAGTGGGTGGGAAGGAGGAAACGCAGGAGACTGTGGTCCGATTGACAGTTGGTGGAGAGGAAGTTGGCTCAGACTCTCGGGTAGAAGACAGAGGATGAGTGAAACGAGATCAAAGAATCCCCTGATGAAAATAGGTTTTGATTGTGTCATTCAAGTATAAGAGAATACTGCCAAGACATGTATAAGTGAGTATTAGCACTCGCATTCACTCCTCTACCAGTCTGGCGCTTCACACACACCCGGTGTGCCATTAACGAACAACAATGACACACAGCGATCCATCTGTCCACACCCTGTCTGTGGGTATGCCCAGGGCATTATCTCAGCTTATTAAAAGACTCTCCAGCTAACCCGTAGGCGTGGTGTAACTAGTCAGAATCCCACACGCATACACTTTACAACATGGTACATCTCAACAACTCGGGTAAGAAAACACCTGTGTACTGAATCCAATTATATGTTGGTGTTAATGTGTCTGTCTTGTAAATCTTTGTTTGTTTTTTTTCCAAGAACTATTATCGTTGAATTCAGTTACAACCACAGTGCCAGTTTTCCTTACACACATCTTTCTGCCGTACAGAGCCTTGCAAAAGCACCACCCAAACTCTTCCAGATTTCGTCATGTCGCAACCACAAACGTCAATCTGCTCTATATTGTGATTTTATGTCATAGAACTACAGGAAGTAGCAGGGAAATTATGCCTCATATGTTAAGAAGAATAAAGTTAAAGGAAAGTTAAAAAAGTCAGTTGAACACCGTTTATGCATTTGGAGACGGCAGATATGGACGAAGCTGCTTTGGTCAGATGAGACAAAAAAAAAAAAGCCAACTCTTTGGCCTAAACGCAACACACGATATGCAACACCGTCACTGTTAGAAATGCACAAAGTCCAGAACTAAACTTTTTGATCAGATGCTTTACCATCAAATTTGAATTATCTTTAACTTTTATGTGAAAAAAGAATGGGCAAAAATTTTAGTCAGCCTTTGTTTTTTCTTGTTAAACATTTTTAAAATCATGTATCGTCTTTCACATCACAAATATTCACTACTCTCGGTTTTCACAATTGCAAAAAATGCCTTTAAATGTTTTTGTTGCTGCGTCACAAACTGAAAATATAATATGGATACTTTTGAATATTGAACACAAACTTCCTTTTAAATGCAAATTTTGCAAAGTTATGAATACTTTGCAAAATGTGTGTGTGTGTGTGTCTGTAGAAACTGCTTCTTGTGTTTATACCTGGAAAATAGGATTAGATAAGAGTTGGGGAGTTCTGGGTTGAGTTTCCACATACCCTTTCCGAACTAAATAAAATGAAGAACCGTTGTCTGCGGCTGCCTTTAAAACGTCAAATTAAACACCTTTCCACTTAGTCACTGTCACTCCTTTTTAGTCAGCCAGCCCTAATGGCATAGACAGTGAAACCTTCCCATTAAATAAACTGAGACACTGTTCATCCATGTCTGTTTGCACTTAACAAATTGCGCAGAAATGATCAAAACAAAGTGAAAAAAGACCAATTTTTACAAGCAGATCTACCAGAACATGGCTATTAAAGTTGTTTTTTTTTTATCACCATGTGAGCTGCAGAGTTGCAAGCTTTGAAGTCACCACTCATGTGAGTGGGAGTGCTTTTTTTAATCTAGGAATAAGAGCTTTCCAGCACCCAGCCACTGCTTTCCTACCAGAGCAAGATCAAATTGAATAACTGACATAAAAAAAAGCTGCATGGATGTTTGTCTCATGAAAGGTTTCATAAATGATTGATTCTTGCAATCTGCACATCACTGATTACATTGGAGTAGTTCAACGGATTTCTGAGCAAGTCTGGTTGTATTTGCGAGTTTTTGCTAAGTGCAAAACCTTTCATAATTTTTGCAAGTTTAAATTCTTCTTAGTAGAAGAATTTAAATTTAGTTTTAAATATTAAAGCTTACTTGAAACCATCTGCCTGTTTACTGCTTTTGCTACTGCTTCCGCAGACTTGTCTAAAATAAAACGTCAGTCCTCAGACTGAAGCTACGTTATAACATAAGGTCTGCCCTGTCTAAAAGTCCTGGACGGTTGGACAGTCCTGGCAGCCAGCTTGTTTTATTTAAAGACCCTATTTTTTCCCCCTGATAAATCACATTGCAGGATTTGGGTTTTCATTTGCTTCACTGCATGCGGCACCAGCTTGCTTTTTCTGTTGCCCTGGGAGCTTTAAAAAAATATCTACAAATGCCCACACAGACAAATCATTACAGACTCTGTTTTATATGTAGGCTTATTTGGTTAGCAGATAGTGAGACGGTATTAACTCAACAGTAATACAGTAATGAAATTAAATGTAACTACAAGTGGTGCTAATCCTGAAAACAGACTTGCAGTTGCTATGCAACAACTGGAAAGATGGTTTTAGTTGAATTTCAAGTTACTCTGTCAAGAGAAAAGCAGCAGTTTTTTTTCTGCAGTATGAAGGCAGAAGTTCTTATATTAAGAATATATTTCTGGTGTATGTATTTTAAATCGGTGTTATCAGAGGATCAAAAGTTGCTTGTGGTTCTCTAACTTTGTGTTCACCAGTTTCTTTACTGACTCTGAAAAGAAAGATGATCTTCTGCTGAAGATGAAGTTCTTGTGTGGCCATCAATGTATATTATGTGTTATGACAGAAAGTAAAAAGCTCGTGTGAACAGAGCAGAGCTGGAGAGCTGAGGACTAATGACTATAGATTAGATCATTTTAACAGTATTGAAAAAAACTTCAACCTCTTCTCCCCCGAGAACTCATTATGAGCTCCTCCAGCTTGTCACATACTTTTCCTACTGTGGAAACGCCAGGACTGGAGCTCCCACTTCAAACAGCCACTCTGTCACCACGCCTGTCTTAGCATACTGAGGAGCTGACGTCTGTTCCACTGCTGGGCCTGAACGATAGGTGAAATACCAGGAAAGTTGCAGAGTGGAAATAAGAGCCCGGCTTTGACTAAATGTAGATCAACACATCAGTTAGGAGAAGAGTTTTCGTTCAGACTTATGATGGTTCTGACCTTTATGTCACTGTTTTTTATGTGGCATCATTTAGAAAAAAATGGATGTGCAGTGAATATGGTTATACCCCAGCAATTCCGACTATTTGAGAAAAATACAGTTGAGATCTTTCTTGACTTTTAACTCCTGTCGGCTGAACTAACCCAGATTTTGAGTCGAATTGCTTTACTGTGTTTAGGTGGTAGGTGTTTTTTTATTTTTTTTTAGCTTTTTGATACTTTGGAGCAAAACTAAGTTGTTAAATAACAACAGACAAAAGATAACTTTCACTCATCTAAAGAAAAAAATATATATTACAGAAATTAAACTCTTCTTGTAATGGCTGAGCAGATGTTCGTATGTTGCCTCATATTTTGATGATTTACATTTTGTGGTGACCTCCAAGTTTTTGAGGTTGTCAGGACTCCTTTCCATCATCTACCTTCAACTACCTTCACACATTCTCTGTCAAGATTGAAGTCACAACCTTTTTTTTTTTTAACTTTGAAACAGGACAAACGTGTTGGTAAAGTTAAAAGATGACTTTAAACCTAAACCTGCCAGAGCTACAAATAATTTTTGGTTGAAGTGTGTAACACGAGCCAATCGCTTTAACTTAAATCAGAAAAGAAGCAATCATTTCTACTGCTACTACACTTAAAATAATGTTATTATTTATAGTGTTTCTGAGACATGGACTCAAAAATATAATAAACAGCCACTAAATTGAGAAGTAGTTTTAAAGTAACCCTGGCTAATATGCAGAATGTTAGCCCTTTTATTGGCTTTCAGCTCTTTATAGAGTAACACAATCATAACAAGTTGAGATTAGCTTGATATGCTTCTTTCCGCCTCCGGGAGCCAGCATGCAGTTAGCTGTTTAACAGACACACCGCTTATAGCTGTAAATAGTGTCACCTTAATATGGGTAATGGGTGAGCTCCCTTCGTTTGTACACAACTAGTGTGTGTACCAGCCACCTGTTTGTCTTTGGCTGCACAAAGTGTTCACAGACTGTGTTTATTTGTGTATGCATATGTATAGCTATGATAAAGTAAGCCTTTATGACTGATGTTTGCCATTTTGTCTGACTCGAGTGGCATTAGGTGTTCATTTTCTTCTCTCAGATGAATGATGTTTACGGACACTTGAACCTCTAGTATTTTTATTTGATGTAAATTTTAACATTCTGCTTTAGACTAAGTGTCCTTTTGTGGCTTTCAGCTTCATATCACTGCGTTTTATTGTGTAGACTTTTGCTCTTCTAAGTATAGTCCTCATGTGTGTTGTTTTTGTTTTTTTTTCATAGCTGCTTGAGTCAACAGATGTTAAAGAAGATGCCGTCCTTTGTTGTTCCTTGGAGGTATGGACCACACACAAGCATGCTCACATTTACAAAAAACAATCTGAGAAATGTCCTCACAGTTGGTCTCAATAAAAATGTACATAACACAACAGAAAACTAAGCAAAACAGTGTATTTTCCAAGTAATTAAAATAAGAAAATGTTTAACCATTAAGCTGTTTGTATTTTAATATTATCAGTGAAATTGTCATGTATTCATACCCCAAGAATTTTGCAATTTTGTCACATTACAAAATTGTGACAAAATAATTTTTTTATATGGAGGACTGCTTAATTCATAAACATGTAGCACAAAAAAAATCAACCAAGTTGTCCAGTCAATGTCCTGACTTAGGACTGGGCCAAAGTCCTAGTTGGTGATTTCAATTGCAAAAAAAACCAAAAACAAATTCACAGTCATTCCAATCTGACAGAGCTTATTTTGAAAAAAGGTATGGGCCAAAACTTTAGTTTGTAGACAATTGACAATGTATGAGATTCACCTTAAAATACTTGTTATTCAATGCTAGCAGGCTAAAGACATTTTAGATTTTTATTTGAAACCATTTGGATAATTTCGTCTCATTTTATGACTTTCTTTGTGATAGTCTGTTACACCAAATCCCATGTAACTACATTGAAGTTTATTTTAACAATACAAAACCTGAAAAGGTTTGAGATGTGTGAATACTTTTTCTACCATCCAACATTCAACTGTTTTTTTCCAATCTGTCATTCTCTTTTGAAAAGACAGTTTAAGTTCAATTTGTCATTTCAGGAAAAAAATGTTTCCTTCAAAATGAAATACGTCTGTCTGACATTGCATTCAGTAAAGATTTTATGTTGTAATCATATGATTTTGATCATGTTTACATTCATGAATCATTTCTTTTTAGTTTTCACATAAATAAATGTAGAATGAATGAACATCTCAACTTAATAAGGAGCAGGAGTTACCATCACCCTCAGAACCACAATTATCTCATTGATTTGAAACCCTTCAAGTTGAAAGTTCCTGAATTAATTCTTCAATAGTCGAGGAACAGCCTTGGGGGTGTGAGAGCAGAAAGAGCCAAGGTGGGTGAGCTGGGAATTACCAACAGTTCCCAGATGCTGAGACACACAGCTCCATAGCTGCAGGCTGTGTGAATCTCTTGCCTCTGTGTGCTCACAGTAACAAGGTGCCAGACGCTGTCTTGCTCTCAATAAGGGGATCCATATCTTCTTTGCCTCTCTCTCTGTGTCTATATACTGTATATATATATATATATATATATATATATATTTTATTTATTTATTTATTTTTTTTTTTCCCTTGTCTTGACTTTAACCCGGCCTCCTCTATCTGTCCTCTAGCTTCAGAGTACCGGGCGTCTGCTGGAGGAGCAGCTCCCCGAGATGATGACTGAGCTCCTAGCAGCCGTCAGGGACAAGATGCTGTGTCCGACCGAGTCACAGCTGACCCGCTCCCTGCTCATGGAGGTCATCGAGCTGCACGCACATCGCTGGAACCCCCTGGAAGCTATCACCACCCAATACTACAATCGCACCATCCAGAAGCTCACCACGACAGCCTAGCGGCAGCTTCTTCTCAGTTGGAGGACACGAGCCCCGCTGACGCCCAAAGTCTAATTAAAATATTACTATGTATCACTCCCTGGCTGGACGATTAACTGCTATTTGCTGCTGCTGATCTTTACATTCGATGTCACAGGTAGATGAAGACAAACCACGATAAAGCTTCCTAACATCCAGACTAATTGTCATGTGGCCAGTAGGGGCGTGCTTGGCCAACAGAGTTGGGGAGCTCACTGGGCTTTGAGTAGTACAGAGATTAAAAGGAGAAGGGGGAGGAGAGGGCAGAAGGCTGTCCATGGGGAATGGAGAGATCTGTACCCAAAGATGAATGGATCGGGGTGGGGTGGGAGTGGGGAGGTCAGGGTGGTCTGTGTCAGTCTCTTCATTGTGTTCATTCGCCAAGCCTCTTTCTCCTCCATCCCCTCTGTCTCTCCAGCAGCCCCTGGGGTCTCAGTGGCTGATAAAAGAGAGACGGGGAAGGCGGCAAGGAGCAGACATGGTGCTGTCTGTCTGGGCCGTCTGCCCCACCGGGGCAGGGGACCGGGTCAAAGGGTCTCGCGGGGGAGCTCCCCAGCCCTCTGCTACATCTCCCCACAGCAGGAGCCCCCTTTTGGAGGGGGACGAGACAGCAGGCCTGCTGGGCTGGGCTGAGCTGGGGATAATGCTTAGACTGGCTGAAGTAAGGTGGCAGATGGCTGCTTGAGCCCCCGCAAGGCGACACACTCCGCACACACCCCACTGGCACCCCGACTCCCCGCTCCACCATTAAGGCAGCAGGAGACTCTGCAGTGGTGGGGGCGGGGCGGGGGGCAAATCAGAAAATTAAACCAGACGGTGCTGTCTGATAATTCCTTTGTTTTTTTTTCCCGTCTTGCAGGGGAATGTCTCTGCTCCATTATGCAGTTCATGTCCATGCTTTATTTACCGCATCATTGATTTTTTGTTATACATTTTTAATCATGTATTGTTTTTATCACTGATGTCTGGTTTTTATGCTAAGATGTGCGTATGGAATCTTATAGCGGTAGGCTTTATTGCACAGCTTTGATTTGTTTTGCACTGTTTCAATGTGGTTTGCTTTAAATTTTTAAAGAAGCATAAGGAAAAAAAAAGGTTAAATTTGAAGCAGTTCTTGTGGATTAATATTAAACGTTGGTAGTAAAAGAGGTGGGTTGAGCAGAGTGAGGGAGTTTAGGTTATTCTAATTGCCTAGTGGCCTTTCTTAAATAGGACCTCTCTTGTTTGCTGGGTTTGTGGCAGACCGCATGCTGACTAGTTGGACTTGATCTAAAGCATTTCTTTGCAGAAGGAAAAAAACAATGTGAGGAAAACGACAAAAGCATGGCTCCAGCCATTCTTTCCAATGAACATTTTGCCAGTGTTTTATATGAACTGTGTTGGATCTTGCTTAGGTTTTTCAAATAACTATTAACCCGTGTATTTAAAAATTACCATGATGATAAGAGAAGATATTATTGTTTGAATGATCTTGTCCTTTGTGACCTTTGTTCCAAGCTAATGTTTGTAGTATAAGATTGATGTATCAAGCCAAACATGTATCATGTTGAAACAGGCTTTATGTATAATCTGCATACAGGACGTTAGGTATTTAACTATAATGAAATAGAGGGAAATAATGGAGTGCAGCTGTTACACTGAAAAAGACGGCAAAGTGTTTCCCTCTACACTAACTCTGCTTGGGAGTTGTCCTTTGCAAATATGCACATATACACGTGCATTCAGTTGAAGTCAGAAATATACAACCCCCTTTCAACACCTTATGCCACAGAGATGATTTGCTTGAAGGGTGATGAGAATACCACTGGAATAATCAGATAAAGAACTGTCTACCAGTAGTCATATCCATATTCCTGTTCTACTCATATTTGATCATCTGTGTGGTCTAGCGTTGAGTATGTCTCGGATTCTGGCCTTGAAGTTTTGTTTTTCTTCAGTGCGCATCCTTTAATTGCCACTGAAACTCTTCATCTTACAGTCACACAGGGTTTGTACCAGTTGTTCTTACCAAGTTGCCAAGGACCTTTGATAAATGTTGGGCTCGCTTTCACAGTCAGAAAGTTGTTTGCTCCCAATTGTGTCTCATCATGTTTTTCACTTTTTTTTTTTTTTTAAACCTTCTATCCAAGGCCCTTTAGACGGGATGAAATACGCTTTCGCTCAGCTTTTACATAAGCTCCTTTGCCTTTCTCATGCGTGCAAAGTCACCTTGAATACCCAGATGGATGCATCACAGCTGAAGCAAATGAAGAACCATGATAGAGATCCCAAAGAGTTAATTATGGTAACTCCGTCAGACAGTTTAAACCTAATTATTGTGACATAGTTATACCAACTAAACATGCTGCACACAAATGCTAAATTTCACATTTTCTGTGTTGACTCTGTGTGGCACTTCCTACATAGAGAATCATTCAAAGCAGAATCTGGCTCTGTGATGCATCCTGAAAATCTCTAAAGGGGTTGAATATTTCTGATGGCAACAGTAGATTAAAGTTTCCCATTAAATTTGTGGGCAGTTCTGTTTTTTTTTTTCTTCATTAATATTATTATTTTGTCTTGCATCAAGAATTGAGATCCTGTGTGGAAGAAGCACACCCCGGATGATGAGAAAGATGAGGTGTGTGGTTTTAAAGGAGCGTCTAAATCCTGTTTATACAGTTGAAACCAAATACATACATTGGCTAAAAAAGACATATTACTCTGAGGTTTAGCCAATAGAAATGATTAAGATGACCCTAAGGAAAATAAAACAGGATGTGGTGTTTATAAATTGTATGTAAATATTTGGTTTCAACAGTAGATGTTGGCTTCAGAGAGGATTTGTTAAATATTTTTTTTTGTTACTCTATATAAATTTAATCACGTCATTTATACATGAATGACTATGGGTTTTAAAGACATTAAACGGTAATACCTCGCTCCTTGGCAGGTGTGTAAGTGTGGTATTACTGTGTTTTTCTTTGTGAAAAGAAGAAAATCCCATCAATCAGCGTCCATTATGCAAAGAGCGGCTCCGTCTCGCAGCAGACTGGTGCAGGTGGAGATCACCCGCCCCCCTCCTCCCTGTGCACCACTGGAGCCTCCCCACCCCGCGTGCCCTAAGACCCCGCTGTTTGGGTCACATGACTCAGATGACAACTGAATGAGATGCACCATCATTTGCATATTCACATGAATAGCGAAGGAGCAAAAGGCAGCAGCTGGAGTGCAGACAAGCTTTCGGTTAGCTGCAAGTGAGGTTCTCTGTGAGTCTTTTTGTTTCTCTCAGCAATTGAAAAATAAACCAAGTGGAGAGGGCTGCAAAGATGTGATGACGAAAAGCTGTGTTGTGTTTTCTTTCATTGTCTCCTGCACTGTTGGCGTGGTTACAAAAAGTCATCACGGTGTCACATGGGTTTACACATCACAAAAGAAGCACAATCATGGGCACCTGGTGGCAGCTGCCGTTACCAGAGAGACCCCCATAACTAATCGAGGCTCCGCAGTTGGTCAGCAGGCCGATGATTCAAACTCGTGGACTAAAACATCTCATTTATATGCCTACTTTTTTACATGGTCACGCATTAGGCGGGCCACACTTCCGAATAATAACGCTGTGGATGCTGATGTATGCAGCGTCCTTGGCCAATGATAAGTCTCAACACTTGCCTGAGGCTCTCTGACTGTGGACCTCCCAATGGGAGCCCTTAATATCAGACTGTCTCCCCACTGAGGCCCCCTAACCCTCAAACCTTCGGGGTGTTGTTCTGTATTCGTTTGTACCAATCAACATCATCCTATATGCCAGGATATTCAAATTAAAACACCTCGAGCTGTTTTCATAAGAACCTTTAATTTGTCTTTTGCTGCCATAAATCTGAGTTGTAGACACAGCAACGGTTTTGTCGGTCCAGATTACTCTCTGTAAGCTGACACCATGAATAAAGCACCAGAGACGGTTCAGTTTTAAGACATCAGGCAGACGAGGGCATGAATGTCGAAAGTGGCTCATGAAGATTGCACAAAATATTCATCGTTTTCATGTTTTCTTATGTTACAATAATACTTTTTTTTTTTTTTCCTCAAACTAGCACAAAGTGATGCGAAGTAGGAAAAAAAATGCATACTTTTAATTACCCCCTCAAAGCCCCCTGAGTAAAGAGGGATAAATACTAATGCAAGCGACACTTCAGATTTTTTAAGTGTCATTATCCTTCCACTGAATTATGTACTTTTTCTATTTATGTTACATGAAATCCTAATAAAATATTTTTTTCAACATGAGATGTACGAAAGGGCACTAATACTTTTAGCAAGTCACTGCATACGACTGCATAAAAAATTTAGTTACGCGTGCTTCACTTTATTGAATTGAGAGTCAGCACCATGATGAGATCTAAAGAGCTGTCAGGAGTCTTCAGAAAGACTATTATATCGTTGGGTTTTTTTAGGTATCTTTTTAAAGAGATTTAAAAACCATCTCAAACGAAGCTGAAATTCTACTGTCTGGAAAATGGTCTACGACTGAAGGACATTTATGCCAAACGTACTCAGACTGGCTGTCTTAGTGAGTTCGCCCTAAAAGCAGACTGCTAGATGCTAAATGAAGTCTCCAAATCACATAAAATGTCATCACAGGACCTACAGCATGCCTTTGCTAATGATGTGGAACTGCATACCTGTGTAGACATGCACTCCAGGAGGTTTGTTAGGGTGAAACCATTGCTCAAGAGAAACAGGAAGCAAAGATTTCTCTCCAAAGAACTTAATTAGTCCAAACTTGTAACATTTTGACACCAGAACAGAGAACACACTTAACATAAATACAGTGGATACCCAGTATTTGCAGTGGTTAGGGCGGCCTAACTTTTTGCCTCATTTAGAATACCTATTATGTTGCATAACATTTGTTTAATGAGTAAATAATACATTTTTTATGTTGCAATAAAATCACTTTCTTTATCAAAGATAAATAGATTAGACAGAGTATTTAATGAGGTGTCCTAATTTTTCCACATGGCTGCTTATTCATATATATTCCTGTTAGTGTTTGCCCACTGAGAAAATCATTACCAGTAATGAAAGAAAGACGGAGCCAGGCCTGTCTCATAATTAGCATCACAGTTAATTTAGCTCAGCTCTGTGAGAACACAGTCAGATGGACACGTCAGCCTCAAGGGATCATGATGGCCACCATGCTGCTGGAGTCTATACTGTTTAGGCTCCTAAGGATCATGTTACAGTGAAGCAGCCAGTTGTCTCCAAGCAGAGTAAACAACTAAGTTGCAAAGTGGAGAGCACGAGACATGAGGTCATATGGTTCAAATCAGGCTCAAAAGAAAAGTCAGTAAGACGTGGACCTTTGTGGAAATGATTATACATTCTTATCTAACTATGACTTTCAAAAACCAGACTATATCGCTGCTAGATTTTACACTGTGCTATATTATGATTCCTGTTTTGGGATGAAAAGCAGTCATTAATCATCGCAAAGAAAGTAAAAAGGTGCTAAAATATTATCACACGTATTTATTATTGAGGCTTAACGTGCAAAAGAGGGTTGCTAGAAACTTAAAATAATGTCACCTGAATCAAAGTTTTGTTAGAACTTTGGTTTTTGTATCAGAGTAAGAATAAATGACAAAAAACACAAATGCCTTTTTATTTTTACTTTTAATGCTGACAGAAAAACTAACCATCCTTACTGGTGGCTCTAGTGACTAGTACATTTTCTTCAAAATAAAAATCAGTGTCCATTATTAGCTTAATTAGTTTAGCCTTACATTTCTGAAAGATGAGAAGTAGAGCGGAACTAGATAACTTCTGAGTTTAGTAAACATTGCCTGAAAAGATGGCAATGCTTGCTAACATTATAGCAGCGTTCAAATTCTCATGAATTGCAAGGGGTTTAGCCAAGCCACATACTCACAAGCACAATTTCGCACATCGCCATAGAAACATTGCTTTATGACTATAGGGCTTGCCATTACTTTACTACTCCCAAAGCACTCTGATCATGTCACTTATGGCCAAGTGACAAAAAAAAAAATGCATGTTGGTCTTTTTTGCATTAGTTTGGTGTGGACTGCTTTAGATACTAATGTCAATGTTGGTTAGTCGATCGGTTGATTTGACTTTATTAAATGTGGCGTAGTAAGAGAATAAACAACAGTTTTTCTCTATGGTTACTTCACCTCGTAAAGGAAGGGAAATGAATGGCTTGAGCAATTTGCTTCCTTTGTCTCTGATGCACAGCTGATTAGCCGTGAGCAACAACACGTAGGGGAAGGGAACGTGGCTGTCTTTGCCAACATTGATGTTGCATAGCTGGGCCCACGCTGATGCTAGCTACAGTTCAAACACACATAAAAAGTCCACAGACCTTGATGAGCTATATATGAGGAGGGAGAATGATCCCATCAGTATTAGGGACTGAGACGCACTCCTTCGTTCTCACATTCATCAGCTGTTTCCAAGCTAACATGTTGATTTTTTTTAGATGTGTTTTTGGAATGTGTTTCAGCACAATATGTGAGTTTTTCCTCTATCTGATCAGCACACCAGTAAACTAAAGAAGAGCCCTTTAAAATGCATTCTGTGTCGTGCAAGGGGCACAGAGGCCAGATATTGTGCAAAACAAATGCATTTAAGCACACAGACGCGTTCCCAGATGTTTTACACTACAGTGTGCTTTTCTGTGGGAGAAATCAATAACTGTGGGCTATGAAATGGTTTTAGCTTGCTCTATTGACCTTTCCATCTCACCAGCAGCTACTGTGCTGCAGTTTATTTTACTGACAAAAAATAACTGATTTTATTTCAACTATATTTGAACTCGGACATTTCAGTTATGTTTGGCATAGATTGGCTCCTCAGTAGTGTTTTCGAGGAGATTTTGCTTTCATGGAGTCGTTTTTTTTGCTTCACTAAAAAGAAGCAAAAAAACTTTAAAGTTTGACAATTAATGAAACAAAACCAGACATAATAAAGATGACTATTACCTCTTTGTAAATTAGTGGATGCACACGTAGTCCTTACAGGGAGACTTGGGTGTTTGAGAAGGAGTAAAGTGGGATTTAACAGAAGCTAAAAACTTTGTTGCTGCTTCCTGGACAAGCAGTAATAAAGGAAATGATGTCAGGACCTGTTCACTTCCTGTATGAACTGCCTCGGTGGGCTTTCTGGTCAAGGACCCATTGAGTCAGAAAACTAACCAGTTTACCAGTTTGTGAGACTCATTGCTATTATTAGTAATGAGTTAAAGATTAACCAAAAATTACTCTAAAAGATATGCAAAATGATTATAATTTTCAGATTTATGTTTCCGGTTCTACAAAGCATGTTAACATCTTGGTGGGTTTAAATTCTCAAATTCATTAAGTTGTTTTGAATCTAACCATGTGAATCTACATGGTTAGATCTGTTGCTTAAAAACTTTAAATAATCATTTATTTTTCTTCACCGAATCAAATCTTTAAGCTAGAAATGCTCTGATCAGAATTTTGCTGACAATTTTCAAAGTCCTGGTTTGTAAAACCTGGCAAAAGTAGTCCAAACCGAATAGTTTTATCACCTCCTAGCCCCATTCCTCTAATGGAGTTTCATTGACATCGATGTTTGCGCAAACATTTGATCAAAACTCTAAGCTGTGATGGATGCTGCTGTTGATGGTGAAGCTGAAACAAATGGTGATCAGTAGGAACAACGGCCCTCTGAGTGGATGTTGTTTCTGAAGGAGGAAGGCTCAAAGTTGGCCAATTTAAGTATGAGCAAAGTGTTCAAAAATTAAGTCAGAGGAACCATAAAACGTGTGAAAGGAAACAGCAGTTTCTACATGTCTGTGGTTCAGTTAGGCTGTGAGATGGCGAGAAAGACAAAGACTTCAGGAGAAGGTTTAAATAAACTAATGTTACTTTGTTTTATCCTTTTGAATTTGCAACCAACAGGATTACATGCTGGATTTGAAAACGTTGAGTAAAGCCGAGGCTTTAAATTCTCTAAGGAATATACACACACACACAAACACACACATTCAGTTAATAATTTTAGCTGTGCTAAGTCTGTAATTTTATCTCTTTTGAGTTACCAAAACACTGGGGCATTATCTCTGCTCCAAAGAAAAATGTTTAATTATTACTCTCAGCTGGAAACTACTAAGATAATTTGAATGCTTCTTTCTTATCTGCTTATATTTCAGTTCTCAAAGAAATATGTTATTCTGCTAAAGTCATTATTGGGAATTCAAGACTTTTAATAAACGGAGATCAGAAAGCAGCTACAAAATCCAGGTCAGCGTATCTCAAATATGGACACGTATTCTGTCACTAATTATGCAGCTGAATGCTCTTCTGATGTAACATATGCACAGCTCTGTTTCTGCAGCAGCGATGTGAACCGGACACTTTAACACGTACCATTCACCGATCTTAAAACGGCTCGCTTCAAGTTGAGGATGCATGACGTGTTTGTTGCTCTGCAGCATGGGTGCCCTTGCAGTGGCCTGGCTGAAAAGTGTGCTGCAGTGTGCTGTTCTCACTTTGTCGCTGCCAGGAGCAGCATACCACCTGCCAATGTCAACAAACACATCTCTGCAGAGGGAAAGAAGGGGTGAGCGCGAAGGTGAGGCAGAGGAGAAAACTTCTTTGGGGGGAAAAAAAAAAAAAAAGGTTTCAGAGAGCAGCAGACCCTTTTACGTGTCTCGCAAACTTCGTCTAGTGCTGTAGTTTAAGAATGTTGACGTGCTGACGTGTAGCCGTGTGCTTTTGTGTAACATTTCTTAACCAAACCAGGGCAGCCACCCAGGAGCGTGTCTCTCTGTGGCTGAAAAGCTGGCATGAGCAAAGCTGCTGCTGTGTGATGCACTTGGTGACCGACATCTCAAGAAGCAGTCGACATACAAATACAAACACTGCTATATGCGCACATCATAGCCAGAAATGTAAAGTGGTGTTTGGGGAAACGTTTGTGGGAGTGTCTGGGAGGGTATTGTAGTGACCTCTAACATTTGCAAATTTCACGTTGTATTTTAAACATTATCCAAAAGAATATTCTACATTCAATAAAGCTTTGATCAACATGACTGAGTCCAACTCAGTCATGTTGATCTCAGTTTTATATAGTTTAAAAGTATATAAAGCATGGATATGAAGAATGGATATGGGGCTGCACAGTGGCGCAGTTGGTTGCACTGTTGCCTTGCAGCAAGAAGGTTCTGGGTTCGATTCCCGGCCCAGGGTCTTTCTGCATGGAGTTTGCATGTTCTCCCTGTGCATGCGTGGGTTCTCTCCGGGTACTCC
>CAEGAG010109828.1:0-10880 GCA_903067065.1 Brachyrhaphis terrabensis | reverse complement strand
TTTATCAAAAAATACACATTAAAATGTACTAACATTCAATTTAATGCTATTATTCAGCTAACTAAAGGTATGATTACATATTCAGCTATTACTCAAAAAGAGCCATCTCTGCTTATGAGTGGCTATAGAGACAAAAATTTAATAATTTCATAAAGATCACTAACATTAGTTTTCTTCCCCTGTACCCTGAGAAGAAAACATTTGTTTAAAATCATGATATCTCTAAAGAAAATAAGAACCAAATACCTCTTTTCCACGCTCTCAAAAGATTAAAGAAATTCAAAATGATGTAAGAATTTCTCCCTGTAATAACTTTCTTCAAAAGACATTCAAAATGAATATCAATTCTTGCGTGTTTTGAGACAACTCATCTGTTTAAAGTGCAACTTCATTAATGTTCTTATATAATGTCCATAACTGGATCTTGTACAAGAAATCTAATCCGCTTTTGAGTTTTGATAGAATGAAATTATTTAATACCCTGGCAAAATTTTTATTCACAAGTGCTGCTTTATAAAAATCACCTTCTTTTTTTTTTTAAGTGAAATAATTTTATTTAAGGAATGCTTAAATGTTGCAACAACAAAAATGCCTGATCTTTATACCAATAATAGCTTAGTTTCCTCTTACATTTGAAACATTTTTGCTTTACTTTCTTCACACTGTCAGGCTGTGACTCTTATTTTTTCTTTGTTCTTTTTTTCTCCTCAGTTTATCATGTCAAAGTTTTTTGTTACTGTGTGCCTTGTTGTAGTATTTTCTTGGAATTTTAAATAAAGACAATAGAGATTGCCATAATTCTGCCCTTTAGCTCAAAATGTCACATGCAGTGAGGAATTGTGGGTAATACACTTTACTGAAGTTTGCCTGGATTCGTTTGAATACGTTTTGTTTATTTATTTTTTTTAATATTACAACAATTACAAAAAATATATTTTTATATCTTGTTGGTGTGAGCTCAGAAAAAATTATGCTTCCTATTGTTTTGTTTACAAGTTACAATTTGGGTAACGGAGGTTTGAACAAAATACTAAAAATAATTAAATAAAACAAATAACCAAAAAAGCAAACAAACAAAAAAAAAAGCTACGATCTGAAACTCTTACGGGTTTGTTGTGTTTATGTTCTGGATATTACTCAAACATTTTCAGTTCATTTTTAAGAGCAGTGAATGAGAAGGAGCATTTTGCATATCGATATTTATGAATATATTTTATTTTATTAGGTACACCTTGCCAGTACTGGGTTGGAGCCCCTTTTGCCTTCAGAATTGCATTAACCCTTCGTGGCAGAGATTCAACAAGGTGCTAGAAATATTCGTCAGAGTCTGGCCCATATTGACATGATAGCACCAGGCAGTTGCTGCAGATTTGTCGGCTGCACATCCATGGTGTGAATCTCCCGTTCCATCACATCCCAAATTTTCTCTACCGGATTGAGATCTGGTGACTGTGGAGGCCGTGAGAGTTCAGTGAACTCATTTTTGTTTCCAAGAAACCAGTCTGAGATGATTACTCAGGTAGACTATGGTGTTGACATGACGCTCAATTGGTACTAACGGACCCAAAGTGTGCCAGGAAAATATTCCCCACTGCACCAAGTGGGTTAACTCTGTCTGACTAAGTGGACAAAGCATTTGGCATGTAATCGGAAAAATAATACTAAAAATAATAATAAAATAACATAAACCCAGCCTGATGTGTTACTACGAGGTGAGCAACGCGGTGGGGTTTAAACTCTGACCTTGATCAAAAACTCTGGAAAGAAAGATAATTCCTCACAGAGGGTTGATGTAGACATCCATACAGGTCAGCCTGTGTTTGAGTGAAAGGAGGCGCGTGAGATCCCGCGCTGAAGTTAACTTAAGACATCCAACTGCTGCAGCGCGTGAGGCAACGCGCAAAGGCGCCAGCAGTGTGAATGGTCCAGCTTTAAATACATAAATTATAAACCTATCTTTTATAAACATATGTTTTAGGAATAATTCTGCTCCGCCAATGAAACGCTGAGAGGAACAGAGACACTTGCAATCCGGCTAAAAATAAAATAGCGATTTCTTCTTTTTTTTATTTTTTTTAAATTTTCATAAAAACAAACAAGAAAGGCTTAGCCTGGGGGTGGGGCTAGTAAAGCATGGCGGGCCACCAGGGCTATAATACACTGAGGGAAACCCTGCACGTTCAAAATCACTTAAATCACCTTTCTTCCTCGTTGTGATGCTCAGTTTGAACTGCAGGAGATCGTCTTGGCCATATCTACATGTCTAAATACTTTAGACATGTTGATTGGTTGATTCAACATTTGGGTTAATGAGCAGCTGAGCAGGTGTGTGTATGTATGCATATATGTGAGTATCTATCTATCTATCTATCTATCTATCTATCTATCTATCTATCTATCTATCTATCATTATATTATCATGGAAGAATAATATAATAAGATAATTTATATTATTTTCACCCTGTGTTTTGTACTGTGAAGTATTCATTTTTCATTTAGCTTAATCAATTCAGATTATTTTTTCTTCAAAATCGCTGAATTTTTGCAATTTTCCATTCAAATGCTTAGAAGTGCAGCTGGTGAGGCAGCAGCGAGCTGAGCCTCACCTTGGATTGATCAACCTCTCACTGGCTGCACTGGCTGCCATTCGATGAGAGCATGTTCCTCCTGTCTGTACATCCCCAATAAAATTGCTAAAAAAGTTATATCTAAACTGATTTTCCTTAATTTAGCTTATGTATATAATGTACAGTGTTTGTTGTCACCAACTGTGTGTGTACAGTATCGTGATTCGTGTGCTGAGGAGCGATCAGAAATGACAGAGAGCAGATTCGAGGTGAGTCAGCCAGTTCTCTTACCTCATGGCAGGGGGCGCTCATGATCCCAGCATTGTGACTCCACAACTGCAGAGTAAGAGACAGTAACAACTAGCAAGCCATACAGTAAATAACGAGTCTACGTGTAGCTTGGCCGAGACAGAGAGACAGAAAAAGGTGGTTTGAGTTGCACTTCAACGGGTTTTCTCTTTGCTGTGCAGCATAGCACTAAATTAATATCTATATTTCCAAATTTCATTGAGTTAAGTATTCTACCGTGGCAGCGCGTCTTTAGATGGCATGTGAAAGTATAGTTTTTTTGCCCTTCAATGTTGTGCGCAATGCGCAATATTTCCGTATGTAAACAATAGCATGCAGGGGGTCTTATGATTTTTGATGAAGTCAGAGCCTCACCAATTGAGATGACACTTAACATGATCGATATAATTTCACTTTTTATGGGTATATGTTTGAGTGAAATTAACATTGTTCTTTTATTCAATGAACAACGAGTCTCTGAAATTCCTAGCAAAAATTTTGTATTTGCTGAAAATGAGAAATGGTCAAAATTATGAAAAGGATGCGGTGCTTTCAGACCTCAAATAATGCAAAGAAAACAAGTTAATATTCATTTAGAAACAACAATAATTATGTTTTAACTCAGAAATCCATAATTGGTGGAATAACCATGAGGTCTCAATGGGGTTCAATACAGTGGTCTCTTCATTTTTCCAGAGCTGTATATATATTCAGGTATTATATACATACCTATATATGTGTGTGTATGTATGTGTGTTGGGGTGTGTGTGTGTGTGTGTGGGGGGGCGGGGGGGGGTGTTGGCAAGTACAATTGTGTCTCTTTATTTTTTAAGGTAACTTTCTTCTGGCATTATAACTGTCACCATCAATAGGCCAGTCTTTTTTTAATTCCATTTGCCTGCGTCATTCTTTGCTCTTGCTTTCGGCTCTGTGGCACCACCAAGTGCTGAGAAAGAGAAGGTTATCTCCGTGTGTGGAGTGTTCCTCCACTTCTTGCTGAAAGCACCCTGCAGTAGTTGCATGGTAATTCTGCTCCTCTATCTTTCCTCTGCAATCATGTTTACCTAGCAACAAGCATCACCCGCGGCTGGCCATTCTATTGGTCATTTGAAAACGCATGGGGGACCAATGGCAGGGCTGTTGCCATGGTACAGTGTGTAGTTGCCGGGTGGAATTTTGCTGCAAGGCACGTGAGTCTCTGAGTCTGCTTGCCTCCTCGACTGGGGTTGTAATCTCCACTGTCTGGCCATTAGTACAATTGAACGTGATTTAAGAGAAGCCAATCAGTAAATCCATGAAGGGAAATGCTGATTTTTATTCAGTATTTGAGCCATAGTGTAATATTAGAATATTTCACAAAACATGCCTAAGACATCAAAATATGTTTTGTATTTTTCAGTAAAGAAAGCTAAAATAAGTAACAATAAGGAAATTAAATATTTTATAAAATTAGTATAAAGAGCTACTGTGACACAGAATATATCCTTTAAAAAAAGCACAGCTCCCAAAATCTGGTAAAACAGAAAGTGTTTAAAGACCAATAGCACAAACTGCTGCTGATTGTGTTGAAGGTTTACATGCAGGAGCCTAATGACTGGAGGAGCCTCTGCACTGGGCAGCACTGCACTGTGGGTTGCAGCTCCTGGAAGCCTTTTCAGGTTAATTTGTTTAACTATGCAAAAATCCATTTACATTTCAATCTAAGCTTATATTTGTCTCTTTCAGTCTGTTACTGTTGGTATTTAATTGACATTAAAGTGGTTTTGTGGTTTCTTTGAAAGCTGTTTTCTGAATAACAGCTGCAGTGTTTACCTATTTTGGGGAAAACCCCTCTATAGTTTCCTGTGAATCTTCTGTCATCAGTAACATACACGCATGTAGAAAAAGTAAATATCTGCTGGGAGTCTATATATGGAGTCTAATGCAAATGTGAAACAGTGTGGTTATTTAAATGTTTATTTTCAATTCCCTGAAACAGAGTGTGAATCTGACTGAGTGGACCTGGCTGCTCTCTCCTTTGGCCAGCCAGCGTTCCTGGTGAATGTTATTCTGTTGGAAAACTCCCCTATCCAAAAGTGGAGTGACACTTTCAAAAATATTGAGCAATAGTTTTTTGTAAAATATCAACCCCATACATGCACTTCATGTTGACACTAATACATCAGTCAAATAAATGAATGTAAGAAAAAAAAGTAGACTGTTGACATAAAATATAAATGTGGAACATAATGAGCATTGTTTCATGTCAAGACTTAGTCGAGGCTGTATAAACCATCTCCAGTCTAAATTTGGTGGATAGGAAGAGCCTCTTCTGAATGTGTTTCCTACCTTTACAGGAAACTGTTGGTGTTAGGACTTCTTGTTCCAGTTTTTTTAATCTCTGCTTTAGTGATAATGGACAAATCATGATTGACTTGAGAGTTGCACTCTGTCCTGTTCTTTGAACACAGGACAACCTCATGTTTGCTTAGATCCTCATTGAACCTTCCAGACCTCCATCATACTGTTATCTGTGCAGTACTTGAACTGATTTATTAAATACTTCTCATTCATATTTACTGATGTATTCCAAGGATAAATACACATTATATCAATTATAAATATAAAAAAAATATCCAGTGACACAGGCTTAATCAAAAACCTTGATTAAGACTATTGTTTTCATAGTCTAAATGACATTGAATTGGAGCTATCAATTCCAAAATTGATAGCTCCAAAAAGCTATCATTTTTGGAATTTTATTTAAAATACAAATATATAGCTTTAAATACTGGCCCACTGTTAACTGGTAGAGTGGGGTGCTGTGAAAACAATTCTTTCAATCTACTCAATTACATTACATTCAATCTATATTATAATTGAGAAGAGTTGAGTGCAAAAATAAAAGCAGTAAAAAAGATTCAGCTGAGCTAAATGCTTCTTTAGTATCATGGGTTACTACTGTACTTTTTCACAGTAGGGTATGATAAGAAATAAATTAACTCAATAAATTTGTTGATCAACAGCACATTCCTGATGGTCAAAATAGCGGCGGAAAAACAAGCCAGGTTCTCACTGTCAGGTATTTGTTTGAGCTCATACTGAGTTGCAGTTGAGGGTGAGTGTTCCTTTAAGGAGTTGTCAGCTGGTTTATGACACCGCTGAGCTGTTCCCAGGCAGCATTGTGCCTGATTTAGATGGAATGCTCGGATAGCAACAGTAACAACTAGCTTTGGCTGGTTGGCGAGGAGAAGTCAAACATCTGAGCTGTAGAGTCACTCAGGAGCATGTGCTTGAGGAAGCTTTTTTCCTTGCTCTCTCCCACTCGCTGGCTCAATCTCCAGCCCCACCCGCTCTGTCTCCACGTCCTTCTTTCCATTTCTACCTAACATCTTCAAACTATTTCCGCGTTGCTCCTGACTCGCGCCGTTAAAACAGACATGGAGAAGTGAGCTAAGAGCTCCTCCCACAAACCTTGCCATTACCCAATTACAGTAAGGGATGGGAGTGTTTGCAGCCAATAGGGCAGGAGTTGCCTTACCACCGGGTAGCAACAGGGCCATGGGAGGATGCGTGGTGATTGAAGATAGAGGCTGTATCTAACCGAGTACATGGAAGTTTAAAGTCCTTTGAAAAACTAAACAAAGTGAAACGCTGTTGGTCACGTGGACGCAACAATTTATTTTGCTTGTCTGTTTTGGCTAGCATTGGTCCCTTTGAGAGGGATTAACAAAAACGCCAGTTTCAGTAACATACATGTGTTTGCAAGAGGGGGGCGGAGGGTTCAGGTTACAGGAGCATTCATACACAGCAGGCAACAACACATTTGCAAATCAAAACTTTTTAATGTGTCTATTTTAAACAAAGAGAAAATTCTCCAGACTATAGCAAGACAGAATATTCAGACCAAATAATCGTTTGCAGACGGTTAGATGATTGTTTAGAGTGTGAGGAAAGAGGTCGTCTATGCATGCTTGAATATAAAGTTCCAGTATATTTATCCCGCTGTTACTATAAATGGAGAGAACGGGAGAGGTTTGCTTGGAGCGGACTACTACAGCCAGATGGGGCCAAACCTCCCCTTAGCTTCGGTGTCCATGTCGCATCATTTCCTCCGATTAGTATTAGTATTCAGTTTTGTGTGATAATTTAGTTAATATCGTTAGTTTTTCTCTGGTGTCTGTGCTCGTCGATGTGACATGAGTGTTGAATGAAGCTGCTTCATGTAGCGGCGCTGCGACCCCCGCTGCGGCCGGTGGTTCAGTCCTTTAGCAGGGTGGGGGAGCCGGATGGCAGAGGAGCACAGAGTCCCACTACAGCGGAGCAGGGTATGGGAAACGGGCAAGAAGCATGACTCCAAATCGCCCCTGTGATGGCTTCCACCTCGAGGGAATAAAGTAACCGCCTCCGGTTCGGAGAAACACAGACATGTGCGGGCACTAAGTGCGAGGAAGACCGCGGGGATTGACAGGAGGAGGCCCACAGAGAGGCTCTCTGACGCGCTGGACAGAAAGCTCAGAAAGTCCGGATTTGGTTTCTTTTGTCCCCTTCATGCAGCTCTGACATTTCTTTGTGAATTTACATGCGCGTGATTACCTCAAATCGTGAGTTTCTTGTGGATTTGTGTGCTCTTTCTTCTTCTTTTATTTTTTGTTTTGTTTTTTGGTGAACTGAAAATAGCGGCGGAACATTATGGCACAAACCAGCATTCTGGAATTCAACTTTTGATTCCCGGTCTCTGGTCGGCTCATCTGTCCAGGAATAGGAGGACTGTGTGCGACACGTCTTTCGTGGGGATCGTGACAGTGGAAGTGGGAGAACTTTTCGACCTTTCTCTCTATCAGCAACAAGTTGCATCGGTTTGCTTTGTTTACATGTTTATGTAATCGTCGTTCACAGCAACCTTCTGTTGGAGACTACATTATTTCTGGGTTTTGGCGGAGAGTTTGAAAGTGTGAATGAGATCTGAGTGAACTGACACACACACACCCACACACCACACACACACGGAGCTCTTTTGAAGCGGGATTTGTGGAAGCAGCACCGCAGGCCTGTTTGGGTCAGCGGATTAATCCAATCGGTAACAGCTCTGTCCAGTGACTAGTCTCCCAGAAAGTCCCAGTAATCAGAGCTATTTTTAGTGTAAGGGATGGGGTAAAAGCAGGCAGCAGGAAACCTGACACCCCCTCACCCTTTTCTCTTCCAAAACCCATTGCACTTGCTCGTTCAGCTCGTCTGGCAAAATGCAGGGCAAGCCTGGATAGCACTAGCGAACCTAAAGCAAGTCAATGTCTTAAAAGAAAAAAAAAAAATCTGTAAAAATTTATCCCAAATATCTACCAGTGGTCTGTTTTTCTGTGGAAATCTAGTGACCATGTAGCCTTGGTAATTTGAGAGTTGTAGGAAAGTTTTATTCTGTAGCCTAAGGCTTCACGGACACATAATGCCTCCTCTGGATTGAAACAAAAATAAAGTTAAAAATGAACTATGCTGTGTGCTAACCTGGACTAAGCGAACATATCAGAAGCAACTAAAGACTATGCCTTTATCCCTTCTTTGCTCTAACTTTTAATCACGCTAGAATAACAGAACTTTGTTTTCCTGACTACCTGATAGACACCAGCAATCTGGAAGCTCCAGCCTGCAGACAAAATGCATGAAACTGCCGACTCCACCACAAAAAGCTAAACCTATAAGCCAAATATTTTATTTCCCTATAGTTCCCAAATCCACAGAGAAACAATATATATGTAGAGTGAGATATCTATAGTGTAAATCCACATAAAACAGAGATTACATCCTTTATATTTTTACTTCAGAGACAAGCTGCCTGTACACCTGTTGGTTGCCTTAGAAATAAGTCACAAGCAAAACGGGAGAGGAGAAAAACAAGCCAGAGAAGAAGGTGCCTTTGGACAGTTTCCCACCATTTCAAACTTGAGACGTTTAGTTGGATGTGAAGTGTTGAAGTGAACTCTGGGATTGGAACACTGACTCTACCCTCCAAGACCTGCCTGTTTGTCTGTCTGTCTGTCAGAGCATTTCCACTGACAGTATTTCTCATCTGGATTGAACATTTGCCAAGCTTTCCCATGGTTGTCACATCATCAGTGGACGACAAGACTGTACCTTCATGCAGGATGGTCCAATCAGAGCCTTGGATCACCTCTACTCTGCTTCGTAAGAACAAAAGTTAGTACACACACAAGTAACACACACCGAGTGACTGACGCCATGTTCATTGTGTGCCATCATGCCGGGGTTTCTTTGAATTCCACCTTGCGTTTGAATGTTACTGAGGAACTGTTCTTTTTCTGAGCGTAGGCTGGATAGAGTGAATGTGTGCGTCACTGAGGTGGTATCAGCAGGCCTTTAGTGTGTGTTTCGATATTGCAAGGAAGTTGACCCCTTAAGGTCAAACAGGTTAGCTTTGCACATTGTGCATCTTGATCAGGTATATCTGGATCTGTGTGTGTGTGTGTGTTTGGTGTTTGGGAGGTCTACTAAGTAATGCAGTTAGTGAGTGGATGTGTTTGACTATGCTTCTTTGCTTGGTTACCTTTTAATGATTTGTGAATATTATAAATCTGTCACAAGAAATGTTCATATCAACACAATTTAACCATCAGAAAGATGACATGAATGTCTGCATCTTCTCCATTTAAAGCATATTGTATAATCACACATCACACCAATAGTCTTTCTGCTGAGCAGATTTGAATCTTGTAAATAATCAAAGAATCAGACTGTTTTAATGAGCCACAGAGAAAGACAATGTAAGGCTTGTTTAAAATGTTAAGTTCAGTAAATATTCTTAAAGAAGTGTCAACCAGGCTGTGTCACATCTCACAAACATTAATGAGGCGCTGCCTAAACAGCTTGCTGTGCTAATGATCACACCTTATACAGGTGATGACCTCTGGTCCTGACAATGGCTGTACAACCTTTAAGGTTTTACCAGGCTTTAGAAAAAGAAAGAATTTCAGCTCTCCTATAGAAACGAAAACATAACTGGGTCAAGTTTAATACTATCTTATGGAATAATGAGGAGCATTTTTTTTCTTTTTTTTTTGTAAAAACTGTGAAGCAGGTCCAACATATCTGTTCTGTCTTTAGCAGAAATCTATCCATTAACATTAACAGAGAATTCCAGAAAGTGGGTGACATATTAAAGAGCAAAGGCAGCAGCTGCTGCAGCACTGCCTGCTTGTGTGTAGAGATGAGACATTGTATCATCCTCCACTTCCTGTCTCATCTGAGCATTGAGTTGATCACTGGAGGATACAGACAACAACTTGCTGAGGATAGCACTCAACAAGTCTGCTTGTTTTTAGAGCACTGAATGTGATGCAGTTGAATTCTGTTCGAAATCCCACGGGTCCTTCTGGTTGGACTCACCCCTCTGATTCTGTAACCCTGCTGCATGATTGGCCATGTGGAGTCTGTTTGGGAAGTGATGGGGACAGTGATGCAGCGCTGAAGTGGGAGGTGTTTAGTGGAAAGAGATGTCAGCGGCAATGTTCCCTCTAAGCTGCGCGCCTGCGCAATTGCGCACTGCTCGCACAGTCTCTGCGCACAATAAAATCTATGCAGCGCATAAAATAAAATCCAACGTAAACTACACATTGAGCTCAATCATCAGTTTTGACCAATGACGAATAACAATCTAACTCAGTGAGTCACAGGTGTCCAGTCAATGATACAATAAGGTTCACTTACGCTACGCAGCCAATCACCGCATGCTATTGTGTTTACATGCCTTGTCTATATGCGCTGTGGCACCGGGCAGATTTGCTAGGTGGGAAAAGTCCAACATACTCGGACGCACTTCAGTCCGCGGAGGTCCGCCGGACATGTCCGCGCAAGGATAGATTTTTATGGTAAGTAATGTCAGTGTATCAACAAGAGAGTTGTAAATATTCAGGTTAGCTTAAGCTAACCTAAAATAACAGCTGGTTGTTGTTTCTCCGCCCCGTATTGAACCAATACGGGACGCGATTTATTCCGTATTGCTATAAATGTCTGATAGACAAACTATCACACATC
>CAEGAG010109806.1:0-17352 GCA_903067065.1 Brachyrhaphis terrabensis | reverse complement strand
AATCTACATGTAAATTAAAAAGAGAATGTGAATTTCTGACTGAATACTCAACAAACTGTTACAGCTCTTCTTAAGAACCTCATTAAAGCAAGCTCTGCTGTTGATTGTTAAAAAAAAAAAATCTTGTTTATTTTACCAGAGAGAAATTCCCGCCAAGAGGGGTGACGACAGTTATAATTGCTCTGCTTATGAAACAATATTTACTCCAAACAGCAGCTGCTTCACAGTGCACTTAAACACACACAAACGCAGCGGATACACAAAAAAAGCTGAGTGACAGTTGTTTGTGTCATACTGTGTGTTCTCACCAGAGTCCACAGTGGGCTACGTATGAGGCCATCAAGGCAATAATAGCTCAGTATGATAAAATTAACTCCCAATAAGCCTCTGTACTTTCCCACACAGACAGCTGAGGCTGGAAATTACAGTGTGTGGAGGTACACTCTGTCCACATGCCTTTTTCTGTCAAATTCACTGACCCTCGACTGGCCTTCTGGATTTACTTCCAAACTTACCCAGGAAGAGTCAAATATGTATATACACATATTTATACATATTCATCTCACACTCCCTTATGCAAGTCACATTACGCCATAAACAATTTGAATATGGTGGTTTGCTGTGACTTCAACATATAAATGATTTTGTTGGGCTTCGGAGCAGATGCAGGTGGGTCTGCCCCTGCTTTTCCATCTGTACAGAAGCGTAGGAGCAGCAGAGACAGAGCCAACCAGCCTGCAGCTCCTGGAGGATGAGCTCTGCTGCCTCTCTCTCTTTCTCTCTCTCTGTATGCTGATGAAGATGACAAAAAACGGCAGGGGCAAATTCAGAGAGAGCTGAGGGGAGAAAAATAATGAGGAAGATCTGACTATTCTGTAAGCGCTGCGCAACAGAATAGTCTCAGTAGTCCCCCATCACTGCTCGCGCTGTATGAGAAGACTGTCTGAAGCTTGTTATTTATCTATTTTTAATATTCAACTCAACAGCTGTTCTCTAGCAGCCAAATGCTTAGTGACTGACAGGAAATCCCCCCTTGCCTATATGTTGATAAACAAGCAGAAGTAAAAATAATGTCAGAGGTGAATAAAGCCACATCCTCAGGCCTCATGCATGTTCAAGTGAGTTTATGATGCAACTTTAACATCAGTAATGAAAGCTGGTAATGGACAGAAGGGAGCTTAAAGTGTCACTTTTTTTAAGCTACCCTTTTACAAAATCTTTATGCTCATTCTAAGTTAATGTTATCTCATTTAGAAGGTAGGATGTTTTTTAAATTATTATTTTAACAGAAATTTTATTCACACTAATTATTAGACAGGCTCCTAAAAAAAGGTTGCATCTTTTTGCACAGTGCGTATTTTACATGTTTTCAGGTGTTTGTATTTTTTAGTAAAATTAGGTAAAAGGATGAAACTTGCTGGACATATCCAAGTCTAAATGAGGTGTTCTGTGTAGTCCTGATGTTGGAACTATGTCTGCTGCTCAGAGGAAAATTGACTTTTCATTCACAGTTGTCTTTGTGTTTAAACAAGAAGGATCTAATTGAGGAGAAAATGCTGAATCTTCAGACCAAGCTCGATCTGATAACACTAAGACGTCATCAGCGTTCTTTTTTCCGACTTTAGGAAGCTCCTCTACAGGCACAAGTCATTACGAACCGATTAAATGTTGCTAAGCCTTGCTCTTCTGAAACCCGAACAGCTTTCAGTTTTGTTCTCAGTAAAGCCCACTCATGATTGAGTAGGCACTGAAACGTCAAATTGCATTTCTTGCTGTAAATCTCTTTCTTTTTTTGCACATTAAATGCCTGCTTGTTATGGATGGAAGGGAAGTAAACAAGTAGGTCGTCTATTTGTGTCTGTGTGTGTGTGTTGGCGTGAGCAGGTTTCCCATGCCTCTGCTTTCTGAAAGGCATTCATCTCTTCATTTTCACACACAGCCATGTCCTACTTAGAGGCCCCTGAGATTCACAGTTAAACAGAGTTCACCTTTACCTCTGGAGGATGAGAAGAGGTCTTCCTTGTATATGTTATAACCCCCTGTCCTGCATGCGAATGTCTAGTTATTGTATTGTTTAAAAAATGTCATGCTCTTCTGTCAAATATTAACTGCTATGCAGTATAATTCAGGAGGTGTGACGGAAAATCGTTGAGAAGAAAACACGATCTCTGTTTAGGATAGCCAATTAGTGATGATAAATGCCAAGCAGCAGAGGGCAAAATATGCAGAAAGACCGTTCCCTTGTCACAGAAACCCAAGCAGAAATTCCTGCTCTTTCTTCTTGACATTCACACACATCCTCACTCTTGACCTCTGCCTCCTTTTCTGACTGTATTGATCTGTTATGACTACGTTCGTTTGGCTGAACGGATGCTGAATTAAGAGGAGCTTGTGAATTCCAGCGATAAACAATCTTTGAAGTGGAGAAAAGCAGCCTGCAGCAGACGGTTCTTTGGCTCCAAACGGTGTATGATGTAAGTCAACAACAATACCAGGCATTTAAATAAAGGCATCACAAGCATGCTATAGCAGAACAAGAATGTCAAAGTTAATGAGAAGTCTGAATTTTGATGGATCAAAAGCAACTATATCTGTCAGCACAAGTATTCATGGAAAGCCAAATGTTATTATCAATGTAGTTGAAATCTTCAGTAATTCTCATTTGCAAGAATCGTTCCTCAAAACAAACAATATCAGCATTTTTGCTGCACTTGGAGCCCAATTCAATCATGAAACTGGCCAACGATGCTGCCAAATTGTACCATCAAAACCAAATGGACATAAAAATAGACCCGGTAAAATCCCCAAACCCTGCCCTGCAGAAAAACTTCCAAGAATTGTCTATTTTCTTTGACAAGTGTCTATTGTCAAAGAAAATAGACAAAATTTCTTTGTCTATTCTTGCAAGAATAGACAAAGAAATATTGAGTTTAACACATTTTAAGAGTATTTCGTAAAATAAAACCACAAAATTCAATGTATCTTCTTAAGACTTTATGTGATTTACCAACACAAATGACTTTGAAATGGAAAACAAATAAATATTTAAAATTTTCCACAGAAAATCTAAAAAACATGCTTGTGGTAAACTGTAAAAAAGGACTTTTTAGGCTTTCTTTCAACAGTAAGTTGGCTTCTGAAGCTAACAAATTTCACTGGGTTTCAATTAGCTGCTTTAGAGTATCAATAAATGCAAATGCACACACCACTTTTCTAAATCAGTGTTTTAATTTTTATTTCTATTTTTCATAGGCTATGTCCAGGTCCATTTACACTTTCTGTTGCACATGGAGCTTCTGGATTATCAGGCTCTGGTTGACGTGGATACAGGATGTCAACAAGACAATATTTATGAAATTGCGCTCTAAACTGGAAGCTAGCCTGGAACTTGTGAGCAAGACCATGTGGACTTCCTGTAGCATATGGTTTAAGTCTTAATAGTCATCCAGTGTAGGAGTGAGGAAAGATACGGCCCACACTGTTTTCCCCAGTGGATTTTCACAGGATTAGTCGGAGAGTAGCTGCTTCTTTGCAAAGTCTGACAAGTGATATATATAAAGAATGCCTCATATTATCTGCTATCCTGAATATTTATTGTGAGTAGATGTAATCTTAAGTATTGCTAATGCATTCTGTCCTAACACAACTAATTATAACTCCTTGCCTTTTTATATAATTATCAGTTTCAGATGGAAGAATGAAAATACATTAGATAAACTCTAGCTTAACTTGTAATTGTGCTTCTCAAATCAAAATATTAGGCACACTGAAGAAGTTATACTAAATATACCCAAAAGAGAAAACTGATATCTTCAAGTGTCCTACAAATATTTTTATGCCTTACACAAACTTCAATGCATTTTATATGGGGTAGACCACAAAAACATTGTGCAGGAAAATTTGTAAAACCATATTTGCCAGTCTCTCCCACAGTCGTAAGAGATGGGGTCACACTGGTGGGGTCACACAGGCCCCGCGAGCGCGTTTTACGAGTATTTTTATGTGTGGTTTCTGGGACCCCACGGTCTGACAGGAAATCCTCCACCCCCAAATGTGTTTCTACACAATGGACTTTAACTACAAAGATTCCAAATAAGCAGCGTTAAATTGAATGAGCAAAAAAAAAAAAAAAAAAAGTAAACGCAGTAAGTGGGCTACTGGTTGTCGTCATGGAGAGCCCGTACAAAAAAAGATAAAGAAGATAAAGTAGAAAGTCCTTATGCTAGGGGTATAATAATAATATTGTTATTATTATTATTATTATTATTATTATTATTATTATTATTATTATTATTAAGTATAAAGCATTGTACAACACAACTCTCTTTTGAAAGTAACTTCCTTCTGTGTCGTCCATAGCTTCTCACACCTGAGTTGAGGATCTTTCTAACAGAGTTACTGTTGGCCTCTCAGCTACTTTACTGACTAATACTCTCTTTGCCTGTAAAATCAGGTTATTTGGATAGCCATGGCTTGATTTCCATTTTCAGATTAATTGAGTGGTTCTCTGTAAGAAGTTAGTACTGAGTGCAACTGGTTACATTAGATGTTATTTAGAAGCATCAGTATCCACAAGCAACACAGTTTACAGATTTTTTTCTTTTTACAGATTTCCACGAATTTTGAAAACCATCAATCCTTTATCTCCTACTTCACATCTACGTGCTAAATTTAACCTTTCCAGTGAGCTGCCCGAATTGGAACTGGACTAGAGAAAAAAAAGATGTCTCAGGAAATGTCTACCACTTTAAAACTCTTCCCCAGAGGTAAATATAATCAGCTTTTCTGAGCTGCTCTGGACGAAAGGAGTTTATAAATTGGTAATAAGGACCTGAACCTCAGGGTTCCAAGTTCAACTTTTTTTTCTCCTCATCCTCTCATTCAAAATGCTGCACTGAATATTGACTTTACTGTATGCACACCGCAGTCCAATGCGATTCCCAGAGGATGGAGAAGCCTCTAACCGAGCACAAGCTCCCCAACACTTTGAGGCTGGCCGTGGCAGCGGAGTGCTGTACACAAGAGACTGCCAAGTTGTGCCGGAGACTCAGAGACAGCCAAAACTCACAGTAACTCTACCCACTTAAGCAGAGCTGCTCACTCTTCTGCAGGTGTGGTCCCCTCATCATAAACACTTTAGTAATGTGCAGCATTGGGTTCCAGGAATAACCTCAAAAACCAATTGCGCATGAAATCAGAGGCTTTTTCAAGATTAATATATAATTACAGCTTCAGTGTTTTTCTTTCCTTGTTTCTCCAGGGAATGCAAATAGAGGAACCAAACATGTGGAGATTGACAATTATCTTCTTCATATATTGATTGATTTTTTTTCCTATTTGATGATTTTTTTCAGTATGCCATTTTCACACAAGGAAGATGATGTTTTGCCTTAAAATCTATCCACAGGCATGCTTCCACTTTATTAAAATTTTGTGAATTAAGCTAACAAAAACATGGAAAGCCATGGAGTTATCCAAGTTTTCCCAAATTGTTTAAAAGCATAGTAAAACAGAAAATGCTTACTTCAGTTTTATATCAAACAATGAGAAGAAACTGTACAGTATATATATCTTAACCATGTAAACATCTGATTTTTATTCTGTTTGGAATTTAAAATATTACCCTGTATCTGTAGTTGTTGTAACCCCAGGGTAAAAATGACAATTTCAGTTTAGGATCGTTTACATTATTCCCATTAAGAAAGTCATTTGCTTTTGCTTTTATTTCCAGGATAATGTTTTTTGAAGTGTATTTTGTTTCTAGGGACTCCTGAGTAAACTCACAAATAACAAATAGCCACAACAGTGTGAAAGTAGCTTTCTGTTCATGAGACTCCAGATTAGACTTAATCTTCTCAGATAAACAACAAATATTAAGGAAAATTCAAAAAGATGATCAATAAATAGATCAATGTGCAATGGCTCCATTTGTCTGCTTTCAAATTGCTGTGTGGAACTGCCTGACATATATCACACCTTAAAATGTGAAGAGTTAAAGTCAGATTTAATCTAATCTGTTTAAGGTAAATAGCTTGTCCATTGACACCTGCTTTGACTGTTAGATTAGGAAAAGCCAGAGTGACTTACTAAGTGAGAGTGAGGCCAGTCGCCTCATGACTCCCCCTCCCCTTTTTGTTAGTCCAGAAATTACATCTCATTGCATCATACTATGAAAACTGTGGCTATCTATTCAGTGAACATAGATTCACTGAAATATATGTTTGAAATGTGAGCACATTGAGAAGAGTGTTTGTTAAATTATGATAAAGTTAGCTATTTTAGACTCAAGTAAAATCTAATTTTGGGTCAAACAATTTGAAGAAATGCATAAATGGCATTGAAGGAAAGTACTGCCCCACCACAAGCTCCATACAAGCACTTGTGATGAAGTAAATCGGTTTAACAGAAAAGGTGAATCTGCACCTAATAAAATGTTTAGAAGAAACTCAAACATAGGTTTTATATGGCATGACTTCTTCCAATGAGTAGCACAAAATTAGTCGAGCCAAAATAGCTGTATAATGCTCTGAAATATTCAACGTGTGAAAGGGTGTATTCATTTGCAGCCTCTCGGCAGGCAGGTCAAAGAGAAAACCTGCAGAACGAGTGCTGTTTGCCATGAGCTTTGGCAGAGCTGGGAAGTGAAGGGCAGGGACTCCATCCCTGAAGCCCCCTGGCTAAACCCCCCTTGGTTATACTGATTGACTGAGGGTGTGTTTGTTTGTTTTCAGCTAGTTGTGGGGACCAGAAGCTGACAGGATGCTTGAGGGACATTGTAAATATTTTGGCTGTGGGTCAGTTTGCCCCTTTGCCAATTTGTACCCCATTTCCTACCTTCATGTTGAAATTTAGTCAGTTAAAATTATTGCAGTTTAGTACTTTCACGAATCATGAGAAACAAATAGACATAAAAAAATGCTCAAGCGTCACTTATAACGTATTTATAAATGTATATTAATTACTGAAAACTTAGTATGACAAACCTTTTACAATTATTTTAGATTTAATCCCTATTTGAGTCAATTTGCTCTGGTAATATATGAGAGATTAACACATCTGATCATCCTAAAATAACTGAACAACTCCTGTTGACAGATATCGATTATCCAAGTCATGAAACCACATTTAATTAGATATAATGATGTGCAGAATATTGTAAAATTACTTTAAATCAGCGGTTATCATAGTGAGTACAAATGTTCCAAATGAGTTTACAGAATGACTTGTTGTACAACATATCCAGTGTTGGACTAGTACATATCATACATACAAGTGGGCAAACCACAAAGGGGACCAACTTCCAGACCAACTGCAGAATGATTTCAATTTTCCAAATCAAAGTTTATGTTTGTTTTTATTTCTTCATAAATATGGCATCAATTTGTGAAATGTTTTCATTCACCAAAACAAATGAAAACATTCGTTTTGGTGAATGAAAACATTTGTTTTCACCAAATGTATTTGGCACTGTAATACTACCGTAACAATACGCAAATAAACAAAGTATTAAAGTGGAGAGCATGCACATTAAGCTTGCACTTTGGGCAATGACATCATTGCGAGGCCACAAGGTATGTATTATGTCTTCTTTCGGGATGCACAAGCCAAATTAAAAGGCCCGCACCTGAATGTTTTGGTATAATTACGTGGTACCATAACACAGCCAGTTATTACATAACACCTTTCCTCAGTGGACACCTTAATTATAGGCTTGAGTATTAGGTAGTGTGTGTTAAAACGAGGTATGACTGTACTGGCTGAAGGCCTTAGGAATTATATGAGTCAACAGTGTCTTAAAGTTAACATAAAAACAAAGATGCATGTTTCTAGTTGAACTTAGCTTAAGGTTGGGGTGTGCTTTAATGCCATACACCAACAGTTTCCTTTCAAATATTAACCTGTAAGTAAGTAATTAAGTAACCAGTGTTTACTTATTTTTTAGTCAAAAGGAAAGATCTGTCATGATTTTAATGTATTTTGTTATTTTTTTATTTTAAATTTGAGCGTATTTACTATAGTTCTCTTTTTTATCTTTCTCTTTGTTTTACTGTATTTTTTGCTAATGGTGTTAGTATTACTCAACTTTAAACACATCTTTGTAATTGGCTTCCATTTTGTTCTGCACAGCAACATGACTGAAAGTGATCACGAATTAAGCTATTAATGTGTATCTGAAATAGTAGTCGTTCGAGTGGGCACAGTGTGTGTCAGTGTTTTAAGTCGCCTCTGGTCAGCGGCTGAACCCGGATTTGATCCCTACAGATTAATTATCAGATTTCACATGCCATCTGGGATTCACTGTTCAAGTCGAGCAAATGCTCTGAACAAAGTGCAGGAATTCTGAGTTAGAGATTAAAATAAGCTTAAAAAAAAAAAAAGAGAAGAAAAAAAACATTTTAATAGCACAAAATTCTCCATTCTCTTGGCGATTGTTTTAGGTGAAATTACGTTAATTACATTGCGCTCCTTGGAGAAGAAAATTGAAAACAATGGGGTAGCAAGCAAATCAAGACTTTTGGAGTTCTAAATAAACAAACATTTTGTGAACAGAATAAAGATTACACAAAAAATGTTGCCTAATTATATTTAGTGTAAAATTTATTTAGTCAAGTAAAACAATCCATGGACATGGCTTTTGATTAGAATAAAAAGTATTTTTCATTTGACCAACTGATCAATAGACCCAAAATTCTCATTTTTCCAGTCAGTGAACACATCTTATCTCAGCACTACAAGGTAAACAGCAGCACTTTTTAGTAAGAACATTGTTAGTACAAACCCCTCCATCAGATTAGCAGTTTTTAAAAACCAGTAACGTTTTTTAATAATGAAGCCATTATAAGCCCAAATATACATATATTTTAAAGAGAAACTGTATTTTCTACAACACTGTTACATGTCACTCATGCTGGAAGACAGTGAGAGAGAGCAAGGCTTTGTTTCATATCTTCCATCTGTTACACACAAGCACATCTCAGCAAACTGGGATACGTGACACGAAGCGGCCAATTTATCAAATGAAAAGCACTTTTGAAAATAACGTTTTCACTAAGAATGCATTTCTCTATTAAAAAAATGTTTTTATTGGTCTGATGTAATATTCTAATCTTAAATGATCTTAAATGTAATATGCTAATACAATCAGCAGAAATAAAAGTGTTATAACATCCTTCTCTGTGCGATCTGTGTTTCATTCAGTGAAGTAATTGATGTGTGTACGTAAATACATAAATATATGTGTGTATATGCATGTGGTGTGTCTGTGTGTGCTCTTAAATCTTCTCGTATTATATTTTTAATTTTCTTTTTTTGTCTAAAACAGAATACTCCAAAGATCATCCTCCACAGGACAAACGCTGCATAAACCATTATCTCAAATTGGCCACAAAATTCTGATTGGCTTATTTTTACAAGCCATAAAGGCGATGTTGTCTTAATTAGGGGGGTTACAGTGATTCAAAATGCTGTATGTCAGAGCTGCTCAGAGGTTGGATGATACCAAAAGGTGACCTTTTTCTCCGAGGAGAGCAGTGAGTGTAGCAGGACACTGTGGTCCCTCTGGCCTCCCAGCACCCTGTGGCTCGCTGGGGTGGGTGCTAATGAGGGAATGTCAGCCACTAAGTAAACCTGTGTTACTCGAAAACTGTTTTGTTATGACCATTGGCTAATAAATGCACTTCAAATGTTGACTAATGAGGAGGATCTTCCATCAGTCGCTTTACAACAATTGTTGCACAGAAATAGAAAAAAATGTGCTGTCTCTCAGCTTCTGTGATCTGCACAGAAGCTGCTCAGCTGTTGTTTTTCATGCAGGTGGAGGTTGACGTTTATACAGCGACTGTTCCTCATGGAGTATATTATAAGAGAACTGATGATGCTTATGTTCTTTTTGCAGCAGCAGCAGCAGATGGTAAATATTTGAACATGCACTGCCTTATTCATTTATTTCTCTATTGGTGTTCTTGATGTATTTCAGCTTGCTGCACAATTTATCTTATTTATGTTTAATGAATTTACTGTAATATCTGTTTAGTTTTTAACTACATTTAGCTGCAGTTTATTTATGTATAAGTAAATAAATAAATAACATCTGTTGTGACTTTTGCAATGCTGCCTCAAGATTAGCAGCGGTCACCATCTGGCCACCCCTTAGAAAAGTTTCTGGGGGCGCCCCTGGTCACAGGCGTAGCATAGCACAATATGTTCCCGTGAATTTCGATTAATTTATTGCGTTAGTTTCCCAATAGTAGTGGCAGATCTGTACTCCTGTTGATGCTGGCATGTATTTGTGAGCAGTGTAAAGGAGAAGGTAATGTTGTACCCGCCCCCCTGTAGTAAACCCTCACACTTGAGGGGGGAAAAAATACACATTATTTAATTGAGTTAAATTAAACGTGTGCGTGATGGCGACGAAATAAAGCCATAACAAAGTTACAGCGCACTCCCAGCCGAATTGGGGGTAAACAGGCAGGTTTTGGTGAGTAATGTTCCCCTGGTTCACCCAAACAATGGAGGATTTTACGTCGATACTGTTTTGCTATTGCGGTCCGGAGATTCCTCTTTGCACGGAGGGCTACAGATTTGCACAGATTGTCGCCGTGCAAACAGCAGAATCCAGAAATAAATAACCAAACGGCATAAAAACAAACCAACAAAAAAAAAAGAACACATTGTGTCAATGGACATTTCCGCACGGGCTTACCTTTATCTTGACTCGATGAGATGCTCTCCTCCTCTTTCGGATTTGCAACCTGTGTTATTATGGACGTGTTGTCCATGGAAACGAGATGTTGCGCACCTTCGGCTGCACCGCTTTATTCTTCGGCGATCATCACAGGGCGCGCTGCTACAGCTACGGTCCCCCGGCTGTGCACAGGCTGCTGCTACGTGCACCATTAAAATCCCATTTCACTGGAACCGTGCAAGTCCCATCCGCTCAAAAACATTGGAGGGGGAGAAAAAAAAAAAAGCAGTTCAGGGAGATGAAAGCGCACCAAGGATCGCTTTCAGACGTGAAGTGACAGCTCCGACGTGCAAGAGACAAACAAAAGCGTCAGTCCTGCTCTGAAGCCGCCGTATGTGTCCTCTGTGGTCGCTGCTGCTGCGGGCAGCATAGCCCCCGCCTTCTGCCGCGGCTGTAGCTGCTGCTGCTGCTACTGTGCGCTCCGGCTTCAGTCCACACACTACAATATCAACTGCGTTATATGGTTACAGTGTTTATCCAGAGATGGCGACCGTCCTTCTGCCTGCCACAGGCTTGCGCTCCACAACAACGCGCCTCCAGCGTGGCTATGATACAATAAAGTGCATGCTGAATAACAGCCTGTTTGTCCGACTGCCTCTTTTCTTTAATGTGAAATTTTTCTGACTAAAAAATGAGATGATAAATACTTTAATTCATTTATATTTAAAGATGATGTTTAGATACTTCCAGTGCCCTTCAGAAGTATCCATAACCACTGAAGTTTCTCAAACATTTCAAGTCACAACATGAAGCTTCAACGTATGCCGGAGCTTTTCTGCAAGTGAAAGACTAACACAAAGTAGTGTATAACTGTGAAGACGGGAAATGTTTTCTTGGTTTTCAAGATTTCTTTTTTTTCTTTACAAATGTAAAGCTAAAAAGTGTGGCGTGCATTTGTATTTACCGCCTTTTACTCTGCATAAGCAGAATCAGTTGTGATCAGCTGAGTTCACCTAATTACTGATACAGGAATTTTAATTACCCAACAAAACTAGTCTTTTTGGAACAGTGGGAATAAGGTATACGTTCTGTTTGTAGTTTAACTAAATACAATCAGCGAATAAGTTTCTTCAGCAGTTACAGGGTGGTCAGATTTGATGGGCACAATTATTGGAGAAGCATATCCGGGAAGAAAACCTGTTGCAGTCTCAAAAAGTTTTGAAACTGCAGATGTTTAACCATAGTGTCTGAGGGATTTCACATTACAGTGCATAACCAAACAGGACAATCTCCAAATATTTTTTCTCCTTCAACTGCTCTGTAAATAAGCACAAATGAATTTTAAGCAAAATTCTGAAAAATGCACGCATACAACCATCTGAAGCATCTGAAGGGAAAAAAAATAAATGTATTGATGAAACCGTGAAGTTGTTTAAGATGGTAAATAACTACTGAACCAATGTAATTAAAAATGAGTTCAACCCCAGAAACAAAAAAAAAAACATTAACCAAAGCTAAATCAGATGTTGACGGTGTAAATTAGTTTAACTGAGCTATCCAGACCAACCAACCCTCATGAAAAAAGTAATCACCCCTTGTTAAATCATAGCTTAATGAATTGCCTGCATTTTTTTGAAAACTTAATTCAATTTCAATTGTCGCACACATACCTGATTACTGACTGATCTGAAAGATAAAATGATTAGAGAACCTGTCTGACACCGTTAAGTAGGCTAAAAGGTCTAAAGTAATAAAACATCATCTAAAGAAAGGTGTGTGTCTTGTTACGTATGGCTTAAAAGAAACAGAAGTTTTGTAAAACATTATGCTACAGTCAAACATGATAAATTGCTGTCATTAGTGGAACAATGAATTGCTCTTACGTGACTGAATTAAAACATTTCTGCAAAGGAGAGAGAGGCAAAAATGTCCCCATAGCATGAAAAGTTTATTTACGGTTAGAGCAAACAGTTCTCACCCCCCAGCGAGACTCATCCAATTATCATGATGAGGGAGTGATTACTTTTTCACATAGAGTCAGATTAGGTTGGACAGCTTGCTTTATCAGTAAATGAAATTATAAATTTTAAAACTGCATTTCACAAATACTGTGCTCATCCTTGATTTTACGTTACGATCTGAAACAGTCAAGCGTAAGAAAATAACAGAAATATAAGAAATCTGTTAAAAGGCAACTATTTTTCTTGGACCTCAAATAAGATTTTAAATACTGTTTTATTCTGAATGCTAGACTTGATTTTTGATTTGTGTGTGCAGCCATAAATTTTGATCACTGGCGTTTCTTTAGACATTGGTCTTTTGCTTCTATACTGTTTCAAATTAAAGACCTTCCTAACATGTCTTCAAACAGAAATCATTTCTAAATTAGTGTACAACATTAGTGTTAATCAATGTTAAGACCTTTACCCTGTTAATCCCCTATGAAACAAGCAGGACTCGTACAGCTTCAGCCTCAATGGGCTGTAGAATAACAGCAGGGGAGATAAAGTGGTTTTCTGGTCCACTGCCAGTGGTGACGCATTCACTAGCTTTCCCTAGTCACATCAGCTGTTCCCTTTAATGGAGCCCAGGAACACATCGCCCCAAAGGACCCCACCTGGGAAATGAGTGTCTGATGATGGCGTACGGACAGAAGGGAAACAGTGGTAGGTGTGGGCTGTCATCTGCTGATGCTGCTCATAATTAGTGTGTAATCTCCTTGCCGACATGTTGCTCTCAATGTGGGTCAGTGGCTGTGTCCTGGTGGCCCACAACGGCGTATTTGTACAACTGACACCACGACACAGCTCTCACAGCTACTTTGCACAATCACGTTCAATCCATCTCAGGTTACTGAGTCTGCCCAGACTGGACAGATAATTGAAATCTGATGACATACAAAACTTCACCGCATGATGCAGGTTGCAGATACAATAAATAAGGAATTAAATGTTTGAGATTTTATAATCAGCTAAACACCTGACCACCGCATTTTCACCGCTGATGGTATTCATATATTTTATTGTGATAAGTAGTAAGTAAAGAACTACTAGCACTACAACGTAGAGATTCTGTTTTGTTTAAAAATAATTTTCAGTCATTATATTACTTGTACTGGAAATGATAACTGACGACTCCTTGGACAAGATTTCATGTATTTTGAAGTTTTCCTCATTTTGTTTGTTACAACAATAACTTGTAAATGTGTGTTTCACAGTGATTTGATGTGACAGACTGACAAACAGAACATAACGGTGGTTTTTAAAAGTATAAAAATCAGAAAAGATCAAATTACAAACAGATGGAGTCGATATACTCATTAGGTAACTTGAGAAGACAGCACTTTGAAGGCATTGTACATTTCAAGTTTGAGTCTGGGATTTGTACCAGTTAAATATGTCATTTTGATCCAGCAATTTTCAGTATTTCTACTTCACTTTACTCCAAACTTCGCCTGAAACTGCAATGTATGAGTTCAACTTTCACCTCAAAAGTCTGCAGCAGCGCTGAAAGGAAAGATCTGTGAACCTGAGCAGAGCTTGTTTTCAGTGCCCTCTAGTGACTGAAAGCAATTACTGCATATTCTACAAAAGAACATGTTTTCAAAATCAAAACAAACATCTGATTATACCGCAAAAATAATATTCGCAGAAAAAAACTATCCATAAAGCTTAGTAAAAGACAAACATATGATAAAAAGTATAATTGGGGAGTAGTCCTGGGTTCGATTCCTGACCCCGAGGTCCTTGCTTGCACGTCTTCCCCCGTCTTTCTCTGTCCATTTCCTGTCTTGTGACAGTAGTGCTAAAAAAAATCTTATATAAAAAAAAAGGCAGTACGATGGCACTGATTGTACAATAGAAGAGTCTTCAGTTGTCTCTTGATCATTAAAATTTGGCCTCCAAGCAGCCACAGATCCCTGAANATCAGGTCTTCTGAAGGACCTTTGTTAATGTCTCCCAAAGATGGATAGAATGTTTCATCTGGCCATTATCGATATCAGTTGATATCAGTCAATATCAGTCGATATCAAATTAATTGGAAGCTCAGGCTGTGGAAGGTGCGACACCTGGTGCCACCTGTTACAAAACATTTTTAATATTGTTATGCATGTTACTTTTAAGCAATCTTGAACGAATATATTCTCCACCACCGGTTTTGGACTTGAACTTCGAAGGCTTTTATTTTTTACTAGATTTTTTTCCTCCCTAATTTTAGTAGAAATTAAAAAAAAAAAAAAGTACTACAGTTTTCATCGAATCTGCAGATGGATTCCTTATTATTGGGTGTGATTAGTAGCGAAAGTGCCGAGCCCGTGCTGTAGGCGGTGTTTACTTATTTCCAGAGATTTCATCATTCTCCTGTGGTTGCAGTTCACCGGTCCATGCTTCTTCTCCGCAGCGCTGCATCAGCTCTGGTGAGGACCACCACTGAGATTCCCTCCCTCTGTCCGCTATTCACGGCCCGCTTCGTCCGGTTGTCTCTCCGCCATCCGCCCGGAAGAAGGCCGTTTTCAGCGTCGGTCTGCCTGTGTAGTAAGAAGCAGAGGAGCCTCTGGCTGCAGCTCACGGAAGGACAAACCATGGGGGACGGCAACTTTGAGGAGATTCTCGCCCCTTTGAGGCAGGCAGTCAAAGAACAGGTACAGCTGATCTATTTGCTTTTATTCACTATTAGGTAACAGAATGGCCCCGTACAATTCAGTTTTAACAATATAACACTTGTGTATATACCGCCTGATACAAACTGTCAGTGCATAAGCAGCTACCGAAGCTAGCTGCTGCTAGCTGACAATCGTGCTGTCTGCCACGTTGAGCCTCTTCTGCAGCTGCAGACAGTAGTTAGCTGCAGGGTGGGGTGCAGAAAGGAGGCTGATCTGCTGGTGCCAAAACTCCACATCTATAATCGGCCTTTAGCTTTGTAAAACAGGCCCAAACTGGAGCCCAGTGGCGCCTGTAGCTGTCTCAGGGGTTTGCTCTAATTATTTTCCACAGGGGGACCTGGTACGCAGAATGAAGCAGGAAGGAGCTCCTGATGTGGATGTGACCAAAGCCGTCGCAGAATTGAAAGCAAGGAAGAGGACTTTAGAGGCCAAGGTAAATCACTTGTGATTTTGATCAGAATGCACTCAACACTCCATGTGCACAAATTCACCTTCAAACGTCATGCAATCTGTTGCACAGTATGAATAGTTTTGGGCTTTTGAGTGTGCATTCAGTAAACCTGGATGATCATCTCCACTTTGCCCAAATGTGAAATTATCACCAGTTCACCACAAATGACAGTCCTGAGACATTTCTTATAGAAACGCCTATGATCCAAACAGTAGTTATTAAACAACCATCTGATTTCTGCAACATGCTGCTTGATCTGAACTTGCACTGATTCTATTTTAGGTTCACATATAAACTGTTTTGATCCATTTTGTTTCGTTAAGCAACCTAGATTGCATTCTAGCATTTGTACGTGCACAACACTCTGACATAAAAAGGGGGTGTAACATTCACAGGAGCTGTCGCTGCAACCCAAAGATGATATTGTTGACAGAACCAAGATGGAGGACACCCTGAAGAGACGGTTCTTCTATGATCAGGCCTTTGCCATCTATGGAGGTAACGTGTTATGGAGCTACTAGTAGAGTGGGCAATTGTGAGGTTTTTTATCATTATTGTAAGAACTGTAATTTCTTTGGGATGAAAACGCTTAAATGATGTTTGCATACTTTTCGTTCTTTTTCTTGAGATCTTTCTTTTAACTGATGCTGTCCTTCCTTTCGATACCTTGTGTCCTTCAGTTATTGTCTGGCTTTTGCTGGTTTTTCAATCTAAGCTAGTCTGCAGAAAATCTTAGTGATGTTTGTATTTTTAAGTGAAGATAAACAAACTAAAAATAGTGGGAAAATTTGTCTGAAAATCTGTTACATTTTCTAATTAAAAAATGTTAAAGAATTCAGTGAAATGGTGTTAGCTGGTCAAAAAAAAAAGATGATATTTGTGTTTCTGATTGGTAACCGTTCCTCAGGTGTGAGCGGCCTGTATGATTTTGGCCCTGTTGGCTGTGCCCTGAAGAACAACATCCTGCAGATGTGGAGGCAGCACTTCATCCAGGAGGAGCAGATCCTGGAAATCGATTGTACCATGCTGACTCCTGAGCCTGTCCTCAAGTAGGTGCACAGTGCTGGAGGCCTTATTCATGCAACAGAAATGTTTTCGATTACTTCTGCACATCTATCTGATCTATGTCTCTTAATAAGCTGAATTGAAGTGCAGGCATATCATTTTAAATTCAAACATTTCGTCTTGTATCCCCTGATGTAATCTACAGAAAAAGCCAAACCGGTAATTTACTTTTTTTTTTTTTTCTGACTAAAGTCAGAAAATGATGTTTTGTATTCAATCATTGCCTCTGCTGAAGGCGCCTTCTGGTTCCTAGAGTCGGCTAAAAGTGCCGAGCTGTAGGTTTTTATTGACGGGCGCATATGAACTTCTGCGATTTTATGCATGGAACCTGCAGCTACAGCAGCGCTCCATAGCCCGGTTGCAGATACACTTGACTTTGGTTTGAATTTCCTCCTTGAAGCTCATTCTTGTTGTGTTTTGTTCCAGGACATCTGGACATGTGGAAAAGTTTGCAGACTATATGGTGAAAGATCTCAAAAATGGCGAATG
>CAEGAG010109804.1:0-14574 GCA_903067065.1 Brachyrhaphis terrabensis | reverse complement strand
TGGGAGTGAGACCCCTTCTGTGCGGATGACCTTCCCTCTCTTTGTAACCATCCGACCACACTTCTCTAGTCCGAATGACATCCCAATATCCGTGCTGTATATCCTGGTGGTGTGGATCAGTGAGTCGATGTCTCGCTCGCTCTTGGCGTACAGCTTGATGTCATCCATGTAGAGGAGGTGGCTGATGTTGGCTCCATTCTTGAGTCTGTATCCGTATCCAGTCTTGTTGATGATTTGGCTGAGGGGGTTCAGGCCTATGCAGAACAGTAGCGGGGTTCTGCCACATTTGATGGATACTTGTGCAAGTGGTTTGCAGTTGGCTTCAAGGGTGGTCTTCCATAGTCCCATCGAGTTTGCAATGAAGGTTCTCAAGGTCCTGTTGATGTTGTACATCTCTAAGCATTCGATGATCCATATAGATTCGATGATATATATATATATATCCTGTGTTTTTGGAGCGTGTAACCATGGTAATGTGACCCTCAGGTCCTAAACATCCAGGTTGGTTGTGTATTTCTGATTCACCCGGCAACAAGCTGAGTCACCGCCTCATCTCTACGCTGGTTGCCATGGTGACCGGGACGCGGCGCGGCCTCGGGTTTGCGTGAGTGAACTGCTGAGTCACAGGATCAGCAGCCGCCAAACAGCGGTGCGGTTTCCATGGAAACCACGGGTCTGACAGGAGAGGGAGACCAAACACCAGGAAGAAGGTGGTGATGCTCCCCCTGAAGGAAAAGTAGAGAGAAAAAAAGATTCATGGCACCAAGGCGAACTGCTCCTCCAACCCTACCTGGTAAAATAATAGTTTAATTATTGGATAAAGTTATATATTAAAAGCCCTGAACACATCACATCATCTGTTTCTTCAGATCGGAGCTCTGTCATCACTCTGTGGAACACTGCCACCTGGTGGGTGAACTGCGTCACTGCATCATCCATCCATCCCATCGGGGTCACCAGGGTGCCGCTGCCTCTCCAGAGGTCACCAGGCAGGGTCCCTGGACAGGTCGCCTGGTGACAACAGAGAGAACAGACAGGACAAACAACCACACACACAAGGAGAATTGATACAGACCAATTAACCTGACAGTCATGTTTTTGGACTGAAGCTGGAGAAAACCCATCATGCACAGGGAGAACATGCAAACTCACTGCCGAAAGAACGTGGGCCGGGAATCGAACCCTGAACCTTCTGCTGCAAGGCAGCAGTGCTACCAACTGCACTACTGTGCCACATGTGAAGAGAAATATTTCAACACAGAAACCGGAATTAGACTGTCTGAATTACATAAATACAAATAAACAGCTCAATAAATAACAAATATCTTAATTTTAACTTAAATCTAGAAATAATATTCAGTTAAGTCTTCTGAAAAGATAGATGTGTGAAATGATTTTCAAATGTATTTTTCCTCCTGTGGTCAAAATTGGTAACTCCATCTAAACAATAACGTTTGCAGAGACGTCAGGCCGAATTCAAACCGAGGACCTTCCAGCTGCAAGGCAGCAGAGCGACTGATCCACACCCAGGGAAGAAAACTAGACTAAAAATACTTACTCTGGTCACACTCCTCTTTTTACTTTTACTTTAACCAATTAAATTACAAAAACACCTTCAGAAGCAATAAGCATGAATATAAAACTAAAATTAGATCCCATTTGTATAATAATAATATCAACAATAATGATAAATACATTTTATTTATAATCCCCTTTTCATCTGTAGATTTCACAGGGATGCAGCAAAACAGCAATTACAATCGATAAAACTAATTAAATTAATAAGTAGGAGCTAAAATAAAAATCTAAGAAAGTGCACCAACTATTATTGCTAAAAAGAAATAACAATAAATGATAAAATGGTTGTCTTAAAGAGTAAAAAGTGAAATAATAATAATAATAATTTGATTATTATTATTCCTCATATTTCCTACAGTAAATGAAGATAACGCGAGATGTTTTATGATCCCTTCAAACCTACTGTTCAATTTTGGAAAAGTATTTGCATGTTGATTTGTTCTTCCATTGAACCAGATTTCTCCCTTTTCTTGAACATGTATTGTTTGGCCTCACTGACAACCCAATAACCAAAGAAACATTTTTATATCATTAATCTTATTATATTCTTAGCCAAATGGCACATTCACAAATGCCTTTAAGCTAATCAAAAAACACTTTTTCCATTTTTGAAAATGAGGTCAGACAATATATCAGAACTATTGAAAATGCCACCAATACCAAAGCTATTAAAACTTCTGCTTATGTTCTGTCTTTAATGCGTTTATGTGATGTTCTGGTCATGTTGTCTCAGTGTTTGGGAACATCACACCACAATGCATGCTGTGTTTGTACTGTTATGTATTCTGTATCTCAATAAAGATCTATTTTAAAAAATCCCTTCAAATCGGAAAGAAAAGTCTGGTCCTGATCGGCGACTGCTGCCACCTACAGGTCAAGAATCAAACAGCACCTTGGGGTTTTTCATTGTGTTTGGCATCCAGCGTGTCTGTGCGGTTTTCCCCCGCAGGTCCCGCAGCCAGCGGCCCACAGAGGGAAACATGGCCTCCATCAGAGAGCGAGCTGCGGCCCTGAAGCTGCCAGAGAAGCTGCAGGCTTTTTCTCCTCCAGGTGAGTTCAGGAAAAGTCTCTTTTAGACTCTCTGCTGGCAGCGGCAGGAGGCCTGAGTTATCTGTCCCAGTTAACCAGAAGATGAAGGCGAGAATGTTTTAAAGTGCTTGATTTGATCATTGTCAACACATTCTGTTTCTGCTTTAAGCCTAAACCTGAGTTTTTCCCATTCTTTTAATAATAAGTCGTTTTTCTGATCCTGCAGTAATCAGCAGTTGCAGGTGCAGCTCGTTTACCTGCCATGGCCACAAAAAGTTAATTTATTGAAAAAAGTCACTAAAAGTAATATCTTTAAGTGCTTAAGTGATTGTTAGAAACTTTTGATTTTCATAAAGTAATGAAAAAAGTCTAAACACAGAAATATAACAGCTGATACAACCATGGGGAAGATGGAACAGTTGCTGCATTCTGGATGTCTCAGGGGAAAGTTCAGTGGAGGGAAAACAATGTGTTATAAGTGAAACAATCTGGAACTAGAACGTTTTAAATCAACATTAGGGATTTACTGAAAACAAGCTCCTATCTTTCTGAAAAGTTACTTGTTAGTTTTCCATATTTACACTAAAAATCCTGGAACATTTAGTGTTTTTGCAGCGTGTTAGCAGCGATGCAGTTCACCCACCAGGTGGCAGTGTTCCCCCCAGATGAAACAAACAGAACAGCAACAGTGAATCCCTCACTAAGTGGCTGAAGGAAGGTGATCATGGGTGCTTGTTGTGTTTCTGTGTCTCAGCTGCTGGAGTGAAAGCAGCGCAGTCGTTCTCCATCTGGAGCGACCTCATCGCCCACCTGAGGTCAGAGGTGACGGTGAAGCGGCGACTGGTCCAGTTCAAGGCCCACAGCGACTGCTTCGTCGGCTCCGAGGCCGTGGACGTCCTGCTGCGGCACGCCGCCAACGCTAACGGCCTGCAGGGTGAGTCCGCTCCACGTTTTACGTCCGGCTGGTCTGCAGTGACTATCAGAAAGTCCAATCCTCGGAAACAAAGGGCTGTTCCACTTTTTACGCTGCAAAAACACGGTGTAAAATATTTCAGTTCACCTGAAAATAAACAAAGTCAAATAACTTTCTAGCTTTTTATGTCACATATTGATGAAAGAAAGGGAACGATTATTTCACTTGCATGAAAACATTTTCATTAACTGAAATAAGATTTTAGCTCGAGAAACTAAACAAAAATTCTTGGTCAGATTTAGTTTTTTGCAGTGCACTCGTGGCTTTGGTTGTGCCAAGTTGTCCAGTTTTAATTATTTTATTATTTTGAAGCTAGTAATGTTTTGTCTTAATAACCTGCTGATGGGTTTTAGACATGAATTTGTGTGTTTGGTCCAACCTGCAGGTGGCGCTGTCTCCAGAGAGCAGGTGGTGTGTGTGTGCCAGGCCCTGCTGCAGAGCGGTGTGTTTGAGGCCGTGGGAACCGGAAACAGGAGGCAGGATGCGTTTGAGGACAGTGGGAGCGCTCTGTACCGGTCAGATGTTCTCAGTAATGAGGAACTGACTGGTTTAAACCGGTTCTGTTTCAAACCAGCTGTGGTTCAAACTGGTTCTGTTTCAAACCGGTTCTGTTTCTGACCGTGTCTCTGTCTGGATCAGGTTCGCCGAGCGGCGCCGTCCTGCCGTGGAGGAGCTGGAGCGACGCGCGGTTCTGGTCCAGCAGCTCTTCCTCGGCGCTCCTCCTCGGTATTCTCTGCATTTCTTAAAACCTCAGAGTGACATAAACAGAAAATTATTTCAATCATTCTTTCTGTGAGTCGTACAGCAGGCCAGGCTTTTAATTACGAGAATAAAGTCAGAATAAAAACTCAATTTCATCAGAAAAAATTTCTTAAATTAAGAGATTTTATTGTGCAAAAAGCTTTAATGGTGTCATGAGGATCTGAACAACTCAGTCCGTCATTTCAAAGTTGTGTTGATAATTTGATTCTAAAGTGTTAAATATTAAATAATATTAAATTTACATCAAAGCATAACTTCACAAGATGGCCGCCCTGGATGATGACATCACCCTTGGAAACCCAGAGGAAAAAATCCAAACCAAAACTTAAATATTTAACCAAAACTTTGAATGACAAAACCGATGAATCTCCCAGGCCTGAAGTCGCATTTCTTCACATTTTCATGAATTTTTCAACAGAATTGAAGCAAATAAAGAAAATCTTCAGTAATCATCACATAAAGCATCAGTTACCATAGCAACAGGCTCTGAGCAGTCCACTCCTTTAACCTCCAGGCCTGAAGAGCAGGCCGGGTCCGCCGGGCCGGTGGGCGGTCCCAGCAGGGGGCGCCAGACGGACGCAGCTCTGCCTCAGTCCTGTAAGAGACGGCCTTGGTTGGCATGGCAACAGAGGCTGAGAGGTGGCTGACCGGTCTGCTTCTGCCTCCCAGTGGTCAACGAGGTGTGGCAGGAGCAGACGCTGCTCAGGCTGCTCAACCTGGTGGAGCTCCCCCTGCTGGAAGGAGTCCTGCAGTGCAGCCAGAGCCCGACCTCTGACCCCTCAGCCGACTTGCTGCCTCACCGTAACCCTGACCCGACCAGCAAAAGCCTGGACAGAAGGATCCTCCAGGCCTTCAGGAACTCCCAGTAAGTCAGACCAGTAAAGCCAGTAGGACTGATGGTGAAACCAGTAAAACCAGTATGACTAATGGGACTCCCAGCAGGATGTACTGGGAGCACTGGGTGTTTCAGGTGTTTCTGCTTTCAGGGAAGACAATTGGCTGTCCAGCGGTTTGGACTGTCTGGACTTCCTGCCTGACCAGCAGGTGGCGGAGCTGAGCAGAGAGCTGCCACACGGGGGCGCCGTTCAAGATAGAGGCGAGTTCTGCTCCAATCAGGTTCAACAGAGGTGGTGCGTCCAGCAGTCATGTTTAGCCGCTTCGACCCGACTAGAGCTCAGGTGTGGAAGTCCAGTCCTGGAGGGCCTGGAGTTTATAGATGAGCCACTGGAATGAAACGGCTCCATTACCTCCTCCTTGTGTAGCTCAGATCTCCAGAGCCTTAATGACCTCATTATTCTGTTCAGGTGGTGCAGCAGAGGCTCAGCTAAAAGTTGCAGGACCAGCTGCCCTCCAGGACTGGAGTTTGACCCCCCCTGGACTGGAGAGTCCGGTTCCATTGGGAGGTCTGAACGCCAATCCAACTCCAGCCAGTCTGCCACATAGCAGAGCGGCAGCCATTTTCACGTGAGAGTGGTTGTCAATTGGGGGCGTGGCCAGCGGCGGCCATGGGGCGTGGCCAGCGGCGGCCATGGGGCGTGGCCAGCGGCGGCCATGGGGCGTGGCCAGCGGTCCTGAAACAGCTGAACTGGCAGAACTGATCAGACTGAAATCCGGTTCCTGTGAATCTGATTTTAGATCAAATATTTAATGAACATGTTTTGATTAGGCCATAGACTGGTCCTAAACTGATCAATAAAGCATAATGGGTCACCTTTACATGAAAAATCTGCAGAATGTAAAATGTTTATCAAATCATCAGAATAATCTGTAACTAAATGAATCCTTCAGCCATATTGCTCCAGTAACTGTGTGTCTGTCTGCTGCAGGGCCCAGCAGTGAGGACGATGTACCGGCTCGGCCCCCAGCCCCGGGGCAGCTGCTGCTGTTCGGCTCTCTGGTCAGGCACTATGGCAGCCGGCCGCCTCTGCTGCCTCCCAACATGGCGGCCGTGTACGCGGCCGTGGCCGAGCTCCTGGGTAGGAAGCTGCAGCGCCGCAGCCCAGAGGCGCTGCGGCAGCTGAACCTGCTCCATGTGTTTGGCAGAGAACGGACAGCTGGAAAAGGCGCTGGAGGCTCTGCAGCTGTGTCTGAAGCTGCTGCCCCCTGGCTGCCGGGAGGAGCTGCGTAGGCTGCTGACCTTCATGGCTGCTGCGGCTGAACCGCGAGCGCCGAAGCTGGACAAGGAGGTGACGACCGTCAGATCCCTTTAAAACGCTGTGGGGAGACTTTGACTGAGCCTCGGGGCGGGTCTGCAGGTGGAGAACAGAGCGGCGGTGATGAAGGCGTTCTCCAAGGCCATTCTTCACAGCAGGAGCTTCCCGAAGGAGAAGCAGGACCTGATGCTCAACTTCCTGCTCAGCAACAGACAGGAAGTCTTTAAGGTGACCTCACATCCTGTCAAACCCGTCTGTTATAGCGATCAGTGCTGTGACCAAACATGTTCATAAAAGGTTTAGTGGAAGGAAAAAGTGTGTAGGAAAAGGTGCAGCAGCACAAGAAGCCTTCTGTCAAGCAAAATCCATCCAGGAATGAAATTTTAAGTTATTAAAATGCTAAAGATTCATTCCCTAAATTATGATTGAAATAATCTGCCAGGGTTCTTATCAATATTCAAGAGTAATTGACTTTAAAAAAGTTGCTGAAGAGTTACGTTTAAGTTAGTTTTACGTGTTTTTGAGTGGAATAAGATATTTGCAGTAAGAACTGGTCACGTTATTGGTTAGATTTAGTGTTTTTGCAGTGTATTGATGATCTAACCTGAACGTATTTGCTAGGTTGTTTTCCATCACCCTGAATGATTTCTGCGTCAGAGTCTGAAACAGGAAGTGAGTCTTTTCTGCTTCCTGTTTCAGATTCCAGGATCTCTGCACAAAACCATCAGTGAGAAGCTGGCGGTGCTCGCTCAGACCGAAGCTCCAGGTAACATACAGAACCCGGCAGAACTGCAGTGTTTTTATCTCAGACCTGCAGAGCAGCTTTAGAGCCGCTGGAAAGAAAATCTGACTTTAATCTCAGCAGCATGGTGATCGTGTTTCCACGGTGATCGTGTCGCTCTCCTCCTGCAGCCTCTCATCCCGGTCCGGCTCCTGCTGACGCAGCAAAGCTCGGCACCCAGCAGGCTCTGTTGGAGCTGCTGAGCAGCATCAACCTGGACCGCAGCCTGGCGGCGAAGGAGAGGAGGCGTCTGCTCAGGCAGTTCTGCTCCGCCCATCCAGAGATCTTCCACCAGTACTTTGGCGACTCCGCCGCCTCACAGATCTAGGCAAACTTTTGATTTCCTGCTTTTGAACCGTTTCTCTTTGTTTTCTGGATCCTTTCAGAGTTTTTTATGCAGTTTCTGCTTCTTGTATTTCCTATGCATGTTTGTTTGTTAACTTGCTTTATTTTCTAAGATAATTAAATAAACCTTAAATTTCCACAAAGAATATTCCACAGTAGCATCTCCTGGATGTAGCCATCAGGTTTTTGCTAGCTCTGCTAATCCAGCTCCTTTGCCTTTGCCGCTCCCTCTCCTATCTGCATCATGAAGCCTCTATTTTTCCAGGATTCATTCAGTTTTCCCAGTAAAATTCAAGGACTTTCAAGGTAAGTTTTGAAACTTTTCCAGCAGTTTGGAGATAAAAACAATACATATTAAAGCTGCAAGCGGCGTTGGAGGCCCTCGCAGCCTCATGGAGACCGCGGGGGCTCCAGCGACGCCACCCGCTCGCTGACACTGTCGCACCTTCCCTCACCCATCCACCAGGCAGTACACACCGATGTCTTCAGCAGCACTCTCTGACGACGCACAAGCGTAGTGGGGTTGAATTGCAATTTCAAGCTATTGGACTCTTTAGAGGTTAACAAAGGTCAATCCTAAACCGTTTAGTGCATATAGAATGATGTGTGTCTGACTTACAGCAGTCTTTCTTAAACTGTGGTCCCTGGACCATTTGTGGTGTGAGGGCTCCCCCTACTGGAAATAAAACCACTGCAGGACTACTTGTATGATCAGAGGAAGCCAAATTATAGTGACTGGATTCCTTTGAATGTTTAGTGGTAGGAGTCGCTCTAGTTAGTCAGAACTACTCTTTGCTTGGTAATGAATGATGCTCTGCTTTCAGGTAAACAGCTATTGTTATTTTCATTTCATTTTGTAAATAACTAAAAATGCCCAAGTAGGCCTCTTCATTGCTTTGTCATGGCCAGTCACATTTACCAAAGAGCACTACTCTTCTCATTAGGATGAGCAAAGAAACATACCTGAGTTAAGAGACTAATATTTTCATTTCAGGTTGCTTCATATATTGAGATGTTATTGCTGAGGCAATATTAAGTGAAGTGGTTCACGACAGCTTGTTAAATGGGTTAAATCGTCCTCAACCTGAAAAAGTTTGAGAAACACTGATTTAGAGACAACCGTATGTAAACTGCGAGAGATTAGAATTCGCCATTTAGCCACGCCCACACGCTCCCACCAGCAGACAGCGTTGAAAGGAGGATTTATCATGTTTTATTTCATTAAACGCAGGTTGAAATCATAGTAAGAGGAAGAAAAATAGTAGCAAAACAGGTGACTTCCTGAGGGGGCGAGGCTAAGATGATGTCGCCAATTGACCATTTGAATGTGATGAGCTCTGCTCTGTGATGATTCAAATGAAGTTTGATGCAGCTGGGAGCTTATATAGGGAAGTTATTTAATCTTGATGTTTCATGGCGAATGGCCAGACTTGAGGTTTGGCCACGCCCACATGCTTTGATGTACAAAAATTCATTTGATAACTTTTGTCCTTTGGTGCCTCAAGACTGAGCTGACTGAGTATGAAGCCTGGATCTTGAAACCTGTAGAACGAGTTCGCTCACCATGTCAATAAAATATACAAAATGGTGGCTTTGTTTCAAAATGGCCGACTTCCTGTTGGGTTTAGACCATGGCTCCAGGAGACTTTTATGTTGGTCCTGACAAGATATATGTGTACCAAGTTTCATAATTCTGGGATAAAGCATGGCTTAGTGTTGATTTTTAAAATTATTCTAGGGGGCGCTGTGGAGTAATTAGGCCACGCCCACCAAATATTGCACAGGATTCCTGTCGGGGGGGCGGGGGGTGGACAAAGATCGATCCCAGTGAGTTTGATGCAACTGGGCTGAAACATGGACTCTAGGACCAAAAGTATGGCAGCGGCGTGAGCTGCCTCTTCGCCACGCCGCCACGGCCACGCCCTCCACTGAAAACTCTTGGCGCTTTAAAGCACGTGAGACCAGCTGGTTATCTGTCATCTGACACAAGATCATCTTAATTAGGTCAAAGGAGTCAGAGATGGAGCTTTCCAAGTAAAAAAAGGCACTTCCTGTTCTGAGGGGGGCGGGGCTTAGATGACATCAGGCTATGATGACATAGGATTGTCAGGCATCCAATCAAGATCATTCATGCCAAGTTTGGTGCCAATTGACCTTTTTATGTGTGTGAGGGACCAAACTCAAACGAGGACAAAAAAGTGTTCAAAATAGAAAAAATTCAATTTAATTCTTCACAAAAATGGCAAACAAAGATTAAAGATTCAATAGAAAAATAAGTCAAAAGGATAAGTAACAAATCTGGGCCCAGTTTAACTGAGTTCAACTGAACTCTAACCAAACACAAACAAAACTGACCTGGAAACAAACAAAAGGCTGATTAAATAGGGGTGGAGTAACCTAAATCTACCACATGAGGGAGGCACAACATAACAAAAGAACAAACAAATACAAAATTAGCTAAAGCATCTTATGAAATAAATAAAGCAAAACTAACTTTAACTAAGCACAAATAATAAGTGAATATTTAAGTGACAAAATTAACTAATTAAGATAAACTTGAAACAAAGCCTTCCTCCTTCAGAAACAAATGGTTTGCTCCAGTCTTCCTCCCCCAGCTGGTTTGCATCAGCAGCACCTCAAACAAAAACTAGTGTAAGAAATCCATTCAGACAGACATTAACTAAAGTGTGCACCCATTAGAAAATGTGTCTAAATGAAATTACTTAACTGTAACTAATATAAAGAAAAAATAAATAAATACTAACACTATGTGGTGGTGATGGGAGCATCCACCACAATGTGAAAGTTACAGAGTTTTGTTTGTTTTGGCGAGTACGCCGAGTTTGCCGCTCTGACACGCAAAAAGAAATAAAACAATAATAGTTTATTTAACTTCAGCTAGTGAGAAAAAAAAATTATCCATTACTTTATTATCTGTACTGTACATATCTGGTTTCAGCTGTAAATAACACTTTCCAAATTCCAACCTTAGATTGAACTTTATTACTAAACTGTGCAGTTTGAATATCAAGAACTTTCCAGGACTTTATACAGAAATCAAGAACTTTCCAAACCTTGAAAAGTCCTCATGGAAGTTCAGTCATTTTCCAGGATTTCAAGCAGCCATATGAACCCTGGTATCAGCTTTCTGGGGTTTGGGATCAAAGTTCAGATTAGTGACGCTAATCAGCTGCTCCCACCTTGTTGCCACGGTTACGCATTAAATTGTCCAAAAGCACAAGAAGTAAAAGCCAAATGTGCAAACTGGTTCTGGGTGGCAAACTAAACCAGATTTCCCAGTTATTGTTCCCCTGGTACTGGAAATGACCCAACCCTAATCCTCCACTTCCTGTCCAGCAGCTTTTCTTTTATGGTTAACCTTGCTGCTGTGACAGCTGATACACCTGATCAGGTATCCATGGCAACAGTAAACAGGTGTATCAGCATTCCTCACAGCGGCTCTGATGGAAAATTCACAGCAAACATCTGAACCTGTCAACTTTGTTCATCAGGATGAAATCTGGTGAATATTAAGATCATTTTATTCTGAAAAACTTCATTTTATCTTGTCTGCAAAAAGAAGAATACAGAAAGGATGATTTAACTTCAGTCCACAAATACTTTGCTTTTGAAGAAGTTGAGTTAATGAATTTTAATTTTCTCTTGTGTATTTTTTTCAGGAAAGCTCATATAAAAATTGAGAAGGATTCTGGAGAATCGTGGAGTAAAAACTGGGGCTTCCTGTCTGAAGCCTATAAGGAGGTAAACGTTTGTTTAATTCACTACATTAATAAAAACAGGATTATTTACGCCTCTAGATGAAAATCCATCGCTTAGAAAAGGCTCAGATACGACTGCAGGTCCCAGATTATAAATCCAGATGGTTTTCATGTTGAAATACTTAATGAAGTTCTGATCACAGAACTCCTGCTGGCGTCAGGAAGGATCTGCTGTAGCAGTCTGTGTTGCAGCGGTACTGCAGAAGCCTCTGAACAACTCTGTTGGTGGAAAGCAGAGGATGTTCCAGGTGTCTGAGTAGCTAAACGAAGATCCAGTGACAACTGGTTCTAATTCTGGTCTGGTTCTAGTCTGGTTCCAGTCTGGTTCTGGTTCCAGTCTGGTTCTGGTTCCAGTCTGGTTCTGTTTCAGTACGAGATGAAGAGTGTGAAGCTGAAGACGGGACTGAAGACAGGCCTCCACCCTGACCTGACGCTTCGACCTTTGACCCCTCCACAGAAACACAACCAGGTGAGACTCACCCAGCAGCTCTGGTCCTGCTCTGCCGTCTACCAGACTAGAACCAGAACCAGACTAGAACCAGAACCTGTGCTCCACCTGTCCTTCCCTCGTTCAGGTCGGCTCTTCCTCCGCCGTCCCTCTGACCTCTCAGCGTTTCATCGGATGGCGTTTAGGATCGTCGTGCCTCCAGCTGGAAAAGTACGGCGCGGTGCATCATGGGAGGCGTAGTTTCCTGAAGGATTTGGGTTGGTCTCTAGATGCTTGCAGCTGAGTCTGTTACAGTAAATAATAATAATTTGGGATGGCAGGCAATTAAAAACATTTTTCCAAACAATAATTCAATCTGATTGCATTTTGTTGATTTATTTAGACCCTTTTAATAATTAATGGCTGAACTCTGTATAACATGATTATTATTTTAATCCACTTATAGTGAACATGAAAGCCTGACAGGAATGCATAGCCTACAGTCGTTCAAAAAAAAAATTTTTTTAGTTATCACCGATGAGATTTAGTGTGCTTATCACTAATGAATTATTTGATTATCCAAATGTCTAGTGAGCAACCAAATTATTTAGTTAGGCTATATATTCAATTTGAAAATTAAATGTTGTTTTAAGAAAATATTTAGTTTACAGAAATATTTAGCTCCAAATTAAATATTTATTTTGCAAGCTAAATATCTATTTTGTAAACTCAATATTTAGCTTGTGAAGTAAATATTTAATTTGAAACTGAGCTGTATATATATGAATAAACATAAAAAAACATTTTCTTATCTGAGAGACTAATTAAACCAACAATGTTGCTCTTAATTTTATTGTGTAACTTTGTATCCCATTGCAGTTATCCTCTTTGCTCAACCTTTTCTTCTCTTGCTTGAGTAATTACTTGAACAGCTACTTGTGAAGTAAAAGTATTTTGACTTCAATGGGCTGTAAGTTTTGGATACTTAACTCCTCTGGATTTTAAGATCAAAGTTTTTGGGAGAGATGCTTTAAATATTTGCTACTGTCTCATAAATCTTTGAGTTTCCAGTTTTGAATAAGTATTTGTATTAGTGATGTGTCGGTCGCGAACGATCCGGCTCTAAGAGCCGGCTCTTTGGAGTGAACGATTGGAACCGGCTCCACAATGGGAGCCGGTTTTTTTTTTCTACAGTATTAGGGTGACCAAACGTCCATATTTCCCGGGACATGTCCGTATTTCACATGTCCGGGCATCCCCGGGTTTTTTTAAAGTATACTACGCTATATTCCCCCTCCCCCCGGTCAAACAAAAGAAAAAGGTGTCGCCCCCCCCCCCGCCAACAAAAAATATATGGGTATATGGGGAGCCGTTTGGGAGCCGAAAGAGCCGGCTCGCCACACTAAAAAGAGCCATTAGAGCCGCATCTCGAAAAGGAGCCGAAAATCCCATCACTAATTTGTATGAAGACGCTGATCATGGCGGCAGGAATCCCCCTCTCGTCTTCCGGCTATGAGTCATGGCGCTTACGTAATGACATCACGAGGCCTGTGAGCGAAAAGCGGAAGAAGGGAGTAAAACAACACCAGCGGCAGTTGGGACGTCTAGGAGATCCTCGTTAACGTTTCACCGGTTCGCTCTCACAAAGTTCCGCTGGGTTGTGTGTGTTCACAGCCGAACAGGCGCATTTTAATCTGAATCACACAAAATGTCGCTGTTTGGTAAGATATTCGGCACCGGAGGAGGGAAGGGAGGGAAGGGACCGACTCCCCAGGAGGCGATCCAAAAACTCCGGGAAACGGAGGAGATGTTGGCCAAAAAACAAGAGTTTCTAGAGAAGAAGATCGATCATGAGCTGCTGACGGCGAAGAAGAACGGCACGAAAAACAAACGAGGTGAGATAAATCTCCCTGGTTGTTCGGGTTTAGCGGCTGAACAGCTGCTTAGTTGGTTAGTTAGTTAGTTAGTTAGTTGATAGGATAGTTGGTTAGCCCACAGGCTAACCTCCAGAAGGAGAATGGCAGCTGGTACTTAATTTTTTCAATAATTTGTTCATGAGCAGGGAGCTTCTGTTGAGGGTTTTAGTTTAAACTGAAATGAACCGGAACAGCTAAAACAATTAATTAAAAGAGGAGAAAGTGTTTAAGCGATCAAAACTCAAGCTTAAACTGTAAAATATAAATAAATAAATCATTGTACAGTATGCTCATTCTGTTTCTGACATATAAAATTATCTTTAATTAGATACGACCACATTATTTATTTTAATCTCACAATCTACGGTATGTCGTTTATTTAATTCATTTCATAAATACTTTATTTAACCCAAAAGTAAATTAATAATCATTTGCGTCTGTTCGGATCATTTTGACACTTTATGGATTTCAGCTCAGAGCCTGGAGCAGCTAGCAGCTGCTGAAGCTAGTTTATTGTTGACTAGTGATGTGTCGGTCGCGAACGATCCGGCTGTAAGAGCCGGCTCTTTGAAGTGAACGATGGAGCCGTTTTAGGATCCTATTTGGGAGCCGGGTTTTTTTCTAACGTATTAGGGTGGGAGCCGGGGTTTTTTCTACAGTATTAGGGTGACCAAACGTCCGTATTTCACGGGACATGTCCGTATTTCACGTCCTGTCCCGGGCGTCCCCGGGTTTTTTAAATTATACGTTATATCTCCCCCCCCCCCCCCCCACACAACACCACCCCCCACCCCCCCCCCCCCCCCCCCCACCCGCCCGCCCCCCCCCCAT
>CAEGAG010109741.1:0-27258 GCA_903067065.1 Brachyrhaphis terrabensis | reverse complement strand
TAAAAGTTCGTGCTCAGGAGTAATAATTCAGAGATCTGACATATTTTTGCCTTTTGGCACCAGCTCTCTCCAAAGACACGTCTTTGTCTTGTTTTGTCTTTGTATTTGTCTTTGTCTTTTCTATCTGTTGTGTCTCAGGTAATGAATGTATGTCTCGGTTCTTCTGCAGTTTTGTTGTTAATTCACATGCTGTTTTCTTATTATATTAAACTCTGTAATTCTGTGAGGTCATCACGCATTGTGGTATTTCATTGTGGCCAACACTTCGCTCGCCGAGAGGACCTGGATTTAAGGGAGAGAGACAGAGCCAAACTTTTTCCAAAGTTAACTTATTTTAAAACTCTTTTTCTTAACAAAGGTCAGCTCTGACTGATTGTTCGTTGGTTCTGTCATTTTATTGTGGATGAGACAAACCACACAGGAAACAGATGAAACAGGACAGACAGCAGATGACCAGCAGCTCCAGTGGTAGGTTGCACTTCTTGAGTTGCCACAGGAAGTGCACTTTTTTACTGGACCTTCTTCTGAATAATGTCTATGTCTGATGAGCATCTCAGGTCACCGAAATAGGTGAGGAATGGGACAAACACTTGTTATCAGAGGATAGGTAAGGGTGTCCTAACTATTTATTTAGCTAGAAACCACAGTTTTGTTTGTACCTTTCCTTTGTTTTGGGGGGTTTTCAGGGTATAAATATCTTCCATCCCCCAAAACCCAACTTGCTTTTGCATCCAACAACTTATTCAACTCAGAATAGGATTAGGAGAAATAAAATAGTCAAGTTTAGGCACATAAGCGATTATATTTTCCAAACAAATACTCCTGGTCTTCAGTTAGTCCCTTAACCAACATTAGAAATTTAAGTGGCTGTCGTTCTCTATAGAATACAAAGACACTCGACACAGATGAATTCATTGAAGACAAAATTTGGATGGATTGAGAGACAAAGAGAGGGAGCTCTTCAGAATAGGAATGAGGGGTGTGAGGAGTGGGTATGGAGTGGACAGATGTGCCCTAATGTGTTTTGGCCCTGTTCTCTGTATGGACAACATAAGCACACACACACGCATACGCACACACACCAACAGTCCTGCTGTCTATGACTTCCTATTAAACAAAAAGATAAAGTGTTTTCCTGTGTTATGTTTGACTTTAAGGTTCCTTTTCCACTTTTTTGACAGTTACAGCAAACACATTTTATCATATATTGAAAACAGCCATTCCCTGTTTACCTTCAAAGAACCCTAATGTGTCATCTAACCGTCCGGTGCATCCTCGGCTGCTGATTTCAGCCAATCAGACAATTAGAGAGCTGATGACCCATCTGTCTTCGTGATTGGCTGATGGATGTGTGTGTGAGCGTGCGCGCGTTTTCCGTGAAAAGGTTCTGACGAGCCCCCAAACACATCTAGCCAGTGACAATTTTCTTTTGTTACCCGCCACCGCTGACATTTTCCAAGAGACGCAGAGAGCTAATGCGCACCCGTGAACAACTTAATAACACTTGAGCCAGTTTGCCAACTTGGAGAAATGATTTCATTCAATTAGATAATTCTACCCCCTCTTCCTCTCTCGCTCGCTCCCTTGTTCTCCGTAATGAGTCATTTGTGATATAATAGCCACATAATGGCTTGAAAGCGGGTTCGGCAGGGAAAAGACAGATGTAGTGTGAGTAAAAAGTGAAATGGTGAGGCAGAAGAGGCTCCGGAGTCGAGACATTCAAGCTGGTGTGTGGCACTATGGTTAAAGGAGCCGTGTATATGCCGGCCTATAGGAAACACTGCACACACATGTGGCTTTTACTCCATTTGCTGTCCATTAACAGTGTATGGTGCTGAGCGATAGGAGAAGCGATAGCATCTTCTCTGATGGCATCTGTTATCGAAGTACACGCGTCCTTCAGGCGTCCATTGTGCTATCACTCCTCTCATCTCTCCTCTATCTCTCTTACCATCCTTCCCCCCTTGTCTCCTGGTTTCTCACCTTGCTTCTCCTTCGAATCCAAACTTCTTGCCTGCCATCCTTCCCTTCTGACTGCCTCTTCCTTTATGCATCATTATTTGCTGTGGCCCATGTGTGTTTCAATGATTATCGGTACAGTTGTAACAATACATCCAGCTTACAACAACAGTTTTGAAGAAAACTTAACTTCAATCTGAGCATGAAAATGGAGAGGAATGAGGACCTGGGTGCCACAAGGACCTGTGTCGGGGTCTGCTCCCTCCTCAGCACATTCTGAGCTGATCATAGTCAATCTCCTCTCACCAATATGCAGATGATATTCAGTTATATATTTCATTTAAGTTGCTTATGGGCTTAGACTTTTTCCAACATTGGATGGTATGAAACTTTCTTCAATTAAATGGAAAAAAAAAAAAAGCTGAAGTCCTCATCTTTGCTCCAGACAAGTTTCTTCCTAAAATTTGAGATTTTTCTCGTCAACTCGCATGGTATTCTTAATATTCTGTTAGGAATCTTGGTGTTTTCGTCTTTGATTAACCCTTTACTCTTAGGTCTCTGGTTCGCTCTTGGTTTTATCATCTCAGGAATACTGCTAAAGCCTCTCCCATACTTCATCCAAATCCAAACAGTCATCCTGTATCAGTAGAATCAGTAGAATCAGTATGAATTAAGGTTGGTGGACTGATATCTTTTATTACAAAAGGTGTTGGACTTGGAAAAATGACTTGTGAAAATCTTTTAAGATGCCTTCACTTTAACCAAGGAGAAATGACTCTCTATCCCAAATTAGGATATGACCATGATTTTACCGGAACAACTTTAAAAATTTTGTTTTTTTGTATTGAACATGAACATTGAGCATTTCCAGGAGAAAGCAAGGGAAAACAGACAGTGGAAGTACCTGGAAGAATGTCAATGGTTTACTTTTTTTTTTCACTCAAGAATGCAGCAATGTACGTCATGTATAAAAGTTACCTTGAAGATCTCAACAGTTTCCGGATCTTTTCATAATTAAGTGTTTCACTAAAACCTTGAGCTGGAGCTGTAGAGCTTCTGTTTCACTTCTTAGTTCCTTTTTTTCCCACTTGTTGATGATAACCCTCTAAGTAAAGCTTTGAGACAGCATAGAGGAACTCTTCCTCTGAGTGTCTGAATCAAGGAATTAGCAACTGAACAGTATATAACACATAGGCGATCTCTTCCCTACCTTGTCCCTGATCTGCTTTAATAAGCGCTAAAAGATGACACACTATGTTACAGTTTCCAATCAGTTTCAGCATTCTTCATCAAGTGTCTCTTTGGGTAAATCTGAATTGGACAATCGCTTCCATCAAGGATTTCTGCTAAGTACAGCACTCTGGTGAGAGGCGGAGGGTGGTAGAAGACAGCTTCACTCTCTGCCTCTTGTCTCTCCTTATCTTTCTCACTTTCTTCCTCACCTTTGCTCACACCGACCCCCACACACACAAATGCGTACATATACATGCTGCTTCTCCAGGAAGCAATCAAGTCCTTGTGGAGAGGTTGGAGCTGTTCGGATGAACGGTGCACTTGAGTCAGGAGGTCATGTCTTAGCTGCCACCCACTTCTTGCCCCTAATCATCCTTCATTACCGTATTTGCACACATCTCTCTGCTTGTCGAGGTTTGTGAGTTTTCTTCTGCATGTATGTGTTTTCTTCCTCTTTTTTTTTCTTCTACTTGCACTTGTCTCCATATAAATAGTTCCTATTTGCATATGAATGTGGTGGCTGCCAGCGTGTGTTTTAGTGGAGCATCTTCAGAGAACTACCAGTGCCAAAGGGTGATGGAGGAAATGAGAGGAGACAGAGACGGGGGAGATTAAGGAGGTGATGGGTGAGGTAGATGATGGGAGGGAAGGAGTGTTTCAGGAGAGAAGCGTTGACATGAGGGAGACCCTGCAGAAGAAGTGTCATGAAGGAGGAACAGAGAACGAGCTCTTGAGAGAAGAATTACTTAAATGTCGTCTCTTTCTCTGTGTCTTTGCACTTTGAATGAGTTTTGTTGTTGATAAAGTTTATCATGGAATACATTTTGTAACTCTAGTTTGTTTTAAGGGATCATTCACACCAAATGAATGTATATATCCAAACAAATCAGTCAACTTTAGACCCGAGTCCAAATTTCATGCCACAAACAAGCAAAGGTGGTGTGATAATAAAAAATCCTTGAACTCGAAGTAAAAGTCCTACATGATAACTGATTTCATCTGTTTTTAGGGTTCTCAAGGTAGTGATAAAGTTAGCCTACTCTATCCCCAATCACAAGTTGGCCATCTAAATCCAAACTCACAAAATCAAGGTTAGGAAGGAGATTTTGGATTCAAATGTTGGCTCCCTCAACATGACACATAAAATCTATATCCTGGCCAGGACAGACAAGAAGTCACTACAGCAGTATTTGAAAATCACAGAAAAAAGGCAACTCAAACAAAACACTTTGTCAGAAATCATTTTAGGGAACTTTTGTGAAAAATTGTTCTATTTATCCCAAAATCCTGAACTCAGACTACCAATTGACAGCAGTGAAGTAGAGCGTAACCTAGGTCCATGCCCTTGTCAACAGATGTCAATGAACACCCTGAGATACGAAGAACTGAGACAAATAGAAGGGAGAAGAGACAAAGTGATGATGGATGATGGCGGCGTTGAAAGCAAAAGACAGAGTGACTGATTGAAAGGGAGGCGGATGAGAAGAAAGCAGCAGGTGACGGGGCAAAAACAATGCCAGAGGATCAGGTGTGAACTGTGTGGCAACTTACTGGTGGGGGAGACCGAGATGTGTTGTAATACTTTGGACTGTGTCAAAGACACGGCATTGTGTGGGTGTATTTTAGAGCGAAGAAGGTGTTGAATTTGACGTGTCTATTTGCAGATGACAGAATACTCTCTCACATTCACAGCAGGAAACAGAAAAGCGTCTTTCATCCATCTCTTCTCCCTCCGTGCTCTTCGTCTTCCCCTCACTGATCTTTCTCCTCCTTTGCGCGGCAGGGGTCTCTTCTTTGACAAAGGCATAAAAAATGAAGTCGAGAGGAGGCACAGTCTCCAACTGGAAGAGCATCATGCACAAAGGCAGGGGTTGGCCAGCTTGCTGAGAGATGTTTTTTCCCCTTTCTGTTGAAGGGAAGGAGGTTGAAGGACAAGGTTTGAAGTACAAAGTGTTTGAACACCTAAATGTTAAAGTACACCAAAACAAAGATTATGTTGGTATCAGATAAATGGAGTTGCATTGATTACCTAAAGAGTCAATTTTGCAAATTTCTTGAGGAAAGAAAACTTGCCTCTTCATTCACTCAGCCAGTCCTCCACTATCTTTCCCTTGTGGCCATCTCCAAACACTCCTTAACCCTGAGGATCTCCAAGACACTTTGCACAAGCCAAGAGCTCCCGCTCTCATTCTGTCTTCCTGTCACTCGTATTTGGTTTACCCAACACCACCCCACCACGATCTTTCTCTGTCTAGGGGTCATTATCACATACTTAGTAGCATCCCAGGAGTTTGGGTGTATTTGCTCTTTAGGGACGTTCTTTTTACCATCAGTGTTTAAGACAAACAGCAATCAAACAATGATTTTTCCCCCTTACTTCAATCTCCTCCTCTTTCCACAGGATTAAGTCCATTTGTTTGTTTTCCTGTCCTCTGCGACGTGAGCTCGTTCCCTCACCTTCCATGCCTTTCCTTCCTCTTTTCTTCTCAGCTGCTGGTGATGTTTTTCCAAATCGCTCTTAGCACAGCAGTTTGAACTTTGACAGTGTGTGCTTGAAGAAGAAAACGTCATTTACAGGCTTTCTCTTCTGTCTTTGGGCTATAGATTTTAATAACACAAAGTAAATCCCAAATGGAACAAAGAAGGATTTGGTCTTACATCCATTTGGACACTTAGTGAATTTAAAAATACCTTTGAGTGTCTCGAGCTTAGGATTGACTGCTGTTCTTAGTAATAATATAAAATGTGTTTGCTGAATGTAATTTATTGGTTTTAGAGAGAGCATTGTTATTGGCAAAGTGTAATAAGGTCACTGCAGATCTGAGAGAGGACTGTGGATTTATAGCAGTCAGGAATATCTCTTGGAGCAGATTTTGAGACAAGTTGAGCAATCATATATAATGATGTCACACTGTACAAGGAAAAAGTCTCAATCTGCCACTGTCTACTGAACTACAATAAATAGAAAATATAGCAATGTTTGCAAATCTTGTCCTGCAAACTGTAGGACCAATGTCATAACTTGCAAACCTAAAACAGCTTGACAATAAAGTACAAAGCCCCAAAATAATTTTGGTAATTGCGTGTGTCTTTTTTATTAGGTATATGTAAACTACTGCTTTTGGCTGTAGTTCCTAAATTATGAATTTATAAAAATACATACATTAAACTTTAGATGTATTTATCCAATATTTGATACATTTATCCAGTCAATTCCTCCAACAAAACAATAAGAAAGGAACCACTCCCCCTCTGCTTTTTCTTTGACTCTGTGAGTCAGTTGGAAGGTATTATTCCAAAGAGAATAAAAATGTTCCCACAAGTATAAATAGAAACCCTGAAGAATCAAGGTTGGAGACGCAAACTTTCTTTTTTCTTTCAACGGGATCCACCTTTTAAAACCATCTTCGTTCGTGAAGTCCAAAAACCGCGAGCCGGGGAATAAGCTTCCACTCATGCTCTTCCACGTTTTCCTTCAAACAGCAAAGAGAGAGGCTGCCTTGGCTGCTACTGTGCTGCATAGACAGAGATGTGTCAGAAAACATGTGATCACTAGAACACAATGCCTGTCTGTTGATATCCTCAAGAGGACAGAGGTGTAGACACCAGCTTCTGATCTTGCCTCAAGTATAAAACGGCAGGTTTTAAGTGAGAGAAGACGGAAATTTGACCAGAACGCTTTCTTTTTTGTTTTCCTCCGTTTACTCACCTACTTGTCTGAGAATAATAAAAAATTGTCCCAGAACACCAGCAGTGCATTTCAGTGTTTATGTACATTGACACAGCTGTCAACTCAACACTTCCTGTATTCTTACTGCTGACCTTGAGGCGACCTGGAAGTATTTCTCACCGATGAAGCTTGAGGACTTTTCCTGTTTGCCGTCTCTTGCAAGGCTCAACAGCCTTCTACGTGTCTACGGACAAAAGGCTACGAATGCATCTTTTGTCTGAAAATCCCTGGAGAGAGAGAGAGGAAAAAGAAAACATGTCCAACATCATCATCCTTATTCCAAAATATGGATGATGTTAACCCTCCTTTGATCTTCTGAGCGCTTTTAAAAAACCCTTTAGGTTACACCTGTCCAAAGCACATCAGTCAACAAAGAAGATATTAATGAAACATCTTCTTCTCACCTCAAAGGGCTGTCTGCCTATGTCTTTAGCATTTGCGTGCTAATAAATAAGTTAAAAAAAGAAGATGATAAATGAATAATTAGATGGATGAATTAAACCTAAAGGTGGCGTTACGGTTGTGAACATGTGTTTGCTCCATCTTTTTAGGTAGTGAAATCTGTGCATGGGGGGCAGCAATTGGAGCGAAGAGCTTCACTCCAGAGGCCTGTTGGGCGACGAGGCCTGGGGCTTGCCTGAAGGCATGGCCAGTCTGGAGGAGCCCTTAGCTGGGCAGCAGCTAAATAAAAGATGGGAGGGAAGTGTCAGTCTGCAAGGCCAGGAGCGGAGGGAGCGGCCCTCACTAGTTTCATCTGAAGGAAACAAACTGATGTTAGGTTTGACAGCGGAAAGATGAAAAACAAAGTCTCTTTTTGGGACTTGATGAACACCATCCGAAACTTTATTACCTAAAGGCGGTTATTGTTTTTGTAACTTCTGATTTAATCTTTGATTCCTGATGATTAGAGTTATTGCTCTTCCTCTTAACGAACCCTCACGCCCTCTTGTCCAGAAAAGCAGCAGGGTCTGCATGGAAATGCAGCCCCTCACGAACTCGAGGTCTGCGCTGGGCTCCCTTTGCGTAGTACAGGAGGATCTTTGGTGTCAGATGGAGCGACCTACATGCTCCGGCTATGATTATACGATGGCAGGGGGGCGGGTGTTGTTTATGTGCGAGTGCTAGAGGCTGCTATAATCAACAAGTCAAATATTGAGAGTGTATAGTTTCTTTTTTAACCAACTCTTGTTTCATTCTAGAAAATTCACAGGCTTGTTGACATGGAACATACATAAAATGCAAGCAAAATATGCATATCAATACAGCTACAGTCACAATCGAGACACACACATAGTTACAAGGATCAGTGTGAAGAAGATCCATTGATTTAGGATTGCAATAATAGTAAAATAATGTAAAAGAAGGGTCAATATTTAATTTAATTAATGTTCAAAATTATTTAGACCCTTCTAATGAAACAAATCTTTGTTTACATTAAAGCAATCAAATTGTTTTATAATATCTGTCCATCTTTTTGCATGTTTCCATGGTATTTTATGATGGGAACATTAAAAATGTCCACTTTTAGGGTGGCTCTGGAGGCACAGCAGAGCTAGCCTGCTTGGACCTGATGTTTATTATAATTTCTTTAACTAAGTGCAGACAAAACATGAAAACGCCAAAGGAGAAAATCAGAACTAAGCACAGGGTAAACGGGTGAACCTGGAAAGTTTGAAAGCTTTGGGAGGGAAATGGTGAAGGGCAGCAGTAGGAGACAGAAGACAGATCCGGTGCATGTCCTGTGTTAGTTATCTCAGTCTCTCAGTGTTAGCTGATAGAATTGAAGTGTTTAGTATATATGCTAATCATTCACACAGGCACAGGATTATCACTGAGCTCTGCCAAGAGTCGCCTCACTCCACCTAATCCCTCCATCCACTCCTCTGGTGACACCTAACTCCTCAACTTCCCACTTAACGCCTGTTTATCCTGCCGTATTTTTTTCTCTCTCTCTTCATCCATATTCTCACTCTTTTTCTAGAAAAAAGAGCGAGGTGAGAGAGGCGGTGGGTTGTTGCTGTGCAAGGCAGATCAAGTTCAAACTCAGAGGTTATCTGGCTAATCCCGAGTGGGCTCTGTGAAAATATTTCACTAAAGATTTCAGGGCAATGCACAGAAACCACAAGCATTTTTATTCATCTTTTGGTCTTCCTGAATAAGGACCATCCCAGCTGATGTCACAAACTCCCATTAATGGGAATGTTTTAGACGGAGGGTTGGGTGCAGCAGCGTTAGTGGACACTGCCGTTCCAACGCAGCAGCAGGGAGCTAAACGCTTAACAGGGCTGGACAAGCCAGCTTCTGGCTGTGTCCTGGAATTATCAGTAGCCGTGAGAGTGGAGGTCAGAGTTGAGGTCATTGGAGGCGGGATGAAGTTTTCTGGTAGTGGACAACAGCAGTTGGTATGTCCGGTAAAGGTTCAGTGTTATGATTCAGATAGAAAACTATAACTCATGACAGCTACATACATATTTATTTACTTAAAATTCTAAAATATTTTATTCATGTGGAACATTTTATTTTAGAAATTATGTGGTATGTTTTCTGTTTGGTTGTGGTCATTTTTTAATTCTGTTGAGTGTTTTTTTCCTCCACCTGTTTCTAGAATTTAGCATAAACAAGATAAGTTTAGCTTGGATTTTATTGAAATAATTTTAAACAATTAGAATCATGCAGATTTCTTAGTTCCAAACAGAGGTGGGCGTATCGATCCAAAATATTGATAATATCAAAACTGAGTTGGCAAGCAATAGCTGACACTGCCAGAGCCATCTTCAGTCCCAAACAGCTGTGGTAAAAAAAAAACAACAACTTATGAACACAAATATGGATCACCACAGTGTAGTCCTTCCTATTCACCGTTCAGTATTCACATGTTCATCTATTTGTGGATTCTTCCTCGGAACATAACTTCAAATCATAGAAATTTAGCCGAAATGTCAATTTCTGGTTAGATTTTTAGCAGTGTTCGTCCACTACCATGGACACGTGTGTTTGTTTCTAGTTAATTTAGTTCCTGTGTCCCCTTGTGCTTCTTCTGCATGACGACGTTTCCTCAGATGTCAGCAGTAGTGACTGTGATGACTGAGCAATGCTGAAACACAAAAATCCCAAACCCTGACCTGTGAGCTTCTTGCTGAATTAAGCATTCCTTTCTCCTGCTCTATGAGTTTTGTTTCCCCTCGAGCCTCAGCTTTGCCTCACTTACTTACATTTGACTAAAATGTGTGCTGACACACCTTGAAAACACGGGCATCCTTTGGCAACAGCATAACTAAAAGAAAAATCACTGTTTACCTGTAATCCTCAAAGTGATGAATAAGATTAGAGAAAAGGATGAAATCGCTGATTGACAATGATACTTGCCATTGTCAATCTTAACCAACCGTCCTTAAATGTTGCTACATCACTAAGGATAGTCACAAAATACTACACTTTTGTTGATGTATTAAATAAGTGTACTTTAGATGGCGAGATTCCAGAGTGAACATGAGACAGAGCCACTTTTTCTCCACGTCAAAAGGGGTCATATGATCAGCGTGCCCCTGGTCGTCTCCCTTTGGAGGCCTCTCCCACTGGGAGGAGATCCAGAGAAGACCAAGAACCCACTGTAGGGACTATGTACTCTGTCTTGGATGGGAATGCCTTGGGAATGAGTTGGAGGATGTTGCTGGGTAAAGGGGAATGTCTGGGCTTCTCTCCTGGACTGCTGACTGCGCCACACAATCGAAGATAAGTGGAAGACAATAGATGGACTAGGGGTAACTTGACGGTACTGCTGAACAGTGAGGGAGACCTAACAAGGAGCAGTAGAAGGTATTAAAGAAGGTAAATAACTGAGTGAATGTAGACCAGAGTAGTAAGTAAGAGAATTTAGTGTGTTGGGTAGGAGAAGACCAAGATCTGCTGGATGAAATCAACAGAAACCAAAATGAGGTTGGGAGTATGGACAAGGACAAAGTCCAAAAAAATGGCTTTTTGTGTCCAAAAAACCAAAAGAATCTAAAGGAAGTGGATCAAAGAAGGTGTTTCTTATTGATGTGATGAAAAGATCAAAAGTTTAAGGACTGCTGGATAACAAGTCCGGGGAAAAAAGACAAAGAGGATTGGACGGACTGATACGGATACTGACTGCTGCCCTGCAACCATGAGATGGCATCTCCAGAAGATGGGCTTAGAGACCATTTCTTTGTACTTTACAAGGGAAAACCAAACATCAGACATTAAAAAGTAGAATATTTTCTATGTGATGTAGTGCAGGAGGCTTTATAAGAATCAAGAACGGTTTTTCCATCAATGGAATTTTCAGCTAACATCAACTCATGCTTCCTATGTGAAGAAGTCTGACAAAAGAACAGAATGATGCATTTCCTCTGGATCTTCCTTATTCCCCTTTATGCAAAATTAAATAAAACATTTGGGGTAGATGATAGGAGAGGTTTGCAATGATTCAGCATGCTGCAGCACTTGACAAGCAGCTCACTGCCTTCCACCTCAGTGAGCAGCATCTCTACAGTTATCTCCCTCTGGTTTGGCATCTCTCTCCTCACCCTCCCTCTTCCTCCATCCTTCTGCCCACTGCCCCATTTCACTTCCCTTTCTCTCTCCCTTTCAGCCGAGCTGTGTCTCTCGCCCTCCTCGCGGTTAGCGGCAGACCACAGCGAGGTCGTGGTGTGAGGTCACCGGCGGTCTTCTTGTAGCATATGGAGGCACTTCCTTCCAAGAAAACTCCGGCCAGATGAGACCACACACGAGCACCGACACACACACATGCACTGAAAAAGATATTCAAAATATTCCAGGAAAACAGTTTGAATCGAATTTCCCAGTGCGGGTTTGTGGGATTAAAGAAAATCAGAAGCTATCCCAGCCTACTTCTCATCTTGCCTGTGACCCAGGGGATCGCTTGGAGTAATCTTGGTGTTAAGAAACGCACATCCCGCACTCAGCATGCCAGTAATCCATGGAAGACAGTCAACGCGGCGTACACAAACCCACACTCCATTACACACGTGAGCAAACAAACACGCCGTCTCCTAATCTGGCGTAAACCAGCTGACTTCTTAAGGCATGCTAAGCGCGGTGGACACGCACAAGTTAAGTGGAACTGAGTAATCGCTCGCAGTGTTTCAGTGTGAGGTCTTGGACGCCGGCATGTTGGAGCATATGCAGGAGTACGCACACACAGAGCTGGTAATCTTCCAGCCAGCTGAAGTGTAATCAAGAAGGAGACAGCCATATGTCTGAGGGTGCTGAGCTCTGCCCTCGCTCTTTCGCACCACTTCCTCTCCTGCTCCGCGTCTTTGCCGTACACCTCGCTCCCTCTCGTGTTCTTTATTCTCAGTCTGACTGACCCCTCCCTAAATCACATTAAGTCTACTTGCAGATTGAAATTAAAATTGGAATAAAAGCTGAAGAAGGAAGGGTTTGATTTGCGTCTGATCTTTCTGTTAATCCTTCCAGTTCGGAGCTGGCGTTTTAATGTCTGAACATTTCCTTTGATGCGATCTATTGAAGAGAGTTGGGTTTGTGTGTGTCTCTGTGTGTGTGTCCCTTGTCCCCTGTGTGGGGACAGCTGGTGTGGCCGGTGACCCTGGCTCTGGAAGGAAGCCCCGGCGCTCCTTCATGTTCTCCGACTCCGCTTCAGGCCGTTTCAGTCCTCAGATTTGAAGATGGCGCGACGCATGCGCCTGTTTTTGACAATCAACTCCTAAATGGTCTCTGACTGTAAAGATTTAGTCCCAATTCCATAAAAGCCAAGTGATTTTCCATGTCCTCCTTCTATCTATCCCTCAATCTGCTCGTCCATCTCAGTTTCTTATCAATTTTTCCCTCTAGTCTTTTAGCCTTTTCTTAATCCGCTCCCTCTGTCTGATGAAATGACCATATCTAATCCCTTGGGGAGCGTTGTAACTGTATTAAGACAGTAAATCCATGTCCTTACAACTGCTACAGATGTCTTTCTTTATTATCTGCTCTCTGTTTCTCTCTCTTTCTATCACTCGTTCTCTCCGTCTCCTTGCAACTTCCCTTTTAAATCTTCTAAATCTGCTCTTTTATAATCCTCTGCCTGCTTTCAACGGGCTGCATGTATAATCTCACGTTATGTTTTGGCAGATTTGATTTGGGCTTTGTCTCCTGTCTTTTTTTTTTCTCCTTAATTCTTTGAATTTATTTTCTCCAGTCTTGCAAATGTTAATAACCAAAACGAGCAGTCGGCCTGTCCTGCTTTCAACTGGTTTCCGTACTGAAACTGTCCTCATCAAAATGCTCAGTGACATCCAAATACATGGAAGAACCATGGTGCTGGTTCTGATGGACCTCAGCGCAGCATTTGACCCAGTTGACTACAAGATCTTAAAGAAACAGGAGAGCTGGGTTGGACTGGTATAATACTTGACTTGCTTGAAGAACAGGGAGTCTTTGTGTCTAATCTAATAATTCAGATTAAACAGAAAAATACACAGATTTGTGAAAACTGAACCATGAGTAGCCAGGGCTCCATTGCGCTGCAAGTGTCTCCAGGTATTTTTTATTTGTCCCTTCCCTTCTCATGCACCATGAAAGTGAGCAAAATTGCACCGGCAACCCTTTGACATGAACACGTCCACCTGCGGGAGTTCTCATTCCCCCTCCTTCCACCTGTGTTGAGGCAGCAGCTCCATCCAGATGTGTCTTTTCTTCTTCATTACACACCGCACCTTCATTGTGGTGGAAGCTCAGCATGTGTTGGTTTAGATCTGGAGACTTTCCAGGTGACGCTGCCGCCCAGCTGATCAGACAAGCTGAAGAAATGCTCTGTGTTTTTCTACTCCTTTGACTCCAAGCACTGCTTCGTCACGGGAGCCAAAGACGATATGGTGATACTGATGTGGTGCAACCAACATAATGAGGCTCATGCTGCTGAAGAAAAACAACCAAACAATGTCTGGAGGAATTAGCCCTGGTTAACAAAAAGGAGATTTTTGTTAACCATTGTCTCTGTGTGTGTGTGGGTGGGTGGGGGGTGTGCATGTGTGTGTGTGTGTATTTTTAGACTTTTGGAATAAATGCAGGCATACTGATTTAGTTCTCACCAGAAACTATGTTGTTTTTCTATGTTGTTGTTTGTTTATATTGTATGATTTTGTTGGTTTTGTCAGAATTCATATTAAACCCACGTCTGTTGACATTTCAGTTTTTGTGAAATTTTCTCTGAATGTGACTGTAATTTATTTATGGAAAATTTGACTATTTGTTCGAAGAGCATATCTGAAATATTCAAAAGAAAATGCAGCTTGGGAGACTGAAAGATATAGACACAATGTTACCTGACAAAATTCATAATCATTTTAAACTTCTGCCTCCGATTCCTGTTTTCGAAGTGTATTGGAGTACATTTACTTATTAGGCCAGAACGTGATGCAGAAACATTCCAGCTGGATGAAGTAAAGCACTTTTGAGGAAGGTTCAAACTGTCATTCCTGCTTGTTTTGATGCTGCATGCTGTCGACGAGGTGTGTCCTTTCTCCATTTTTAATACTCTGGCACGTCAGCGCTTAATCACAGAGGAAACTCCTGGTGCGCTGCCAGTCTGTTTGTTTAAAAAAAAGAAGAGACTGTCTTTAGCCTTTTATCAGAGAAATATTTCCTTAACGAGGCCTGTGTCGTTTTAAAACCCGAAAATATGGTTTTGAACACACTGCCCTGGTGACTTCCTCAGCAAGGTCCGGTATAATAGGAGTTGACAGATATACCCTTCCTGATGTTTAACACAGTCAGAGGATGCATGCCACACCTAGACTATATGGGTGTGTGTGTGCAAATCTACACGTCTTCTGCACTTTGGAGGCTGTAAGTTAAACCTTGTGATTTCAGCACAGGAAGCGCGAGCCTTGTCTTAAAACCTGCAGACAGGTTGGCGGCCCCCAAGGGACAGTGGGGAACTGCTTTGGAAGGTATTGTTCTACTATATGGACAGTTCAGATCAAGTTCAGTGTACAGTGAATGCAGCAGAGCCAGGCTTCTACTCACAGCTAATTGGTCTATTATTTACGTCGTTGTTGGACAATGAAAATCGTCTTTTATGGCGTTTCCTGAAGAGTAAACGTAGTCATTACGGAGCTGGATCCAACGGCCTGCAAAGTGTAGCAGTTTGAGCAAAGCCAAACTTCCTGTCAGGTCAGACACCAGTCCGAGCAACTTTTACTTCATGGGTCAAAGGTCCAGGGCAGGTGTGGGATCAGACCGCAGCTGTATCCGTGAGGACATGCGGAAAGAGTGAGGGCGGGTCTGAAAGTTTTCAGAGACGCGGAGAGTTTCGCAAACAGAATTCCAACAGAACACACGTCGCTTTTCAGGCTTTTACTGTGCCGTTCTTCACTGGATTCATTCACTTTAATGTGAACATGTTCTCTTAGAAGTCAGCAGGGAAGAGCGGAGGAATACACATTTGTTTTATGCTTACCACACACACACACACACACACACCTACAGACAATTAATCATTGATTGGAACAATTTCATACACTCACAAACAGTGTCGGCTTGAAGTAAGAGGACAAAGCCTTGTGGCAAGGTCAGCACTCAGAAAGGGAGTGTGTGGGGGGGTGTACGTGTGTGTGCGTTTGTTTGTAATACCTTGTGGGGACCATTTTCCTGACACATACTACGTTGTGGGGACTGACTGCTCCTTGTGGGGACCGTAGCCTGGTCGTCACAAGGGGTCAGGGGTCAGTGTGTGTGCGCGTTGGGGGGTGTGTGTGTGTGTATGGAGGGGTGTATGCTGGTAAGAGCAGTTTGGAACATCAGCAGAATACAGAGGCAGGTTATATTCCTCACTTTCGTTTCTCCATCTGTGATTATGATCAGACGTGACCCCTGACCCCTGGGTAGAATGTAACACAAATCTGGACATGTTGGTGTTTAATATCAACTTTAACTCAAGAAACCGACTTCTGATGAGGGAAATAACCAGGACACCTCTTCATTATTATTAGTATGATGATGATTATTATTCCCAAATAAAATGTCTTAAATCTCACATGTATGAATACCAATACTGGGCATTTCAAATAAGGCTTGTCTGTTTAAGCAGATATTCAGTGTTGTGCCTCTGGTTGCTGAAGTTAGAGTGAACACCATGGTGAGATGCAAAGAGTCCAACTCCATCAGAAGGAAGACTGCCGTCATAGTTCTGGTGAGGGTCCACTGTATGAAAAATAAAACCAGTGACTGCGTAAAATCACTGGAAACCAACAGAAATATTCCCGTCTATTAGAAGTGACTTGAGGATTATGGTGGGCTCTCTAACATAACAATGACCCAACATGTAGCAGTAAATCGACCGAACACTGTCTGAAGATGAAGAAAGTCCAGAATAGAGTCAAGGCTCGATGATATTTAGGATGTTTTCACACCTTATAGTCCGGTACACTCAGACTATCTGTTCAGTTTTCAGGACCAAAATTATAACATTTGTTCCATCTCCAGCTGCTGTGGTACTCGTTATTTTAATGAGTAAAATAAGGCTCATTTCTGGACATCAAGAATTTTTTCTGTGTTCTGATTTTTACATTCTTGCTCAGAATTCTTTAAAAATTTTACAATCCATGTTGGTGATAGATTTTTTTTATTGTGTTTGCCAATGATCTATGTATGATGTGTTCATTTTGTGTTTCACACATAAAAAGCTTTAGACACATTATTAATGACAGCCCATTGTGATGTGTGCAGTTCTCAGCAACATTAGAATCTCAGATGAATTTATTAGCTAAAACGTGAAACTGTGAAATTAAATTACATAGGCTATAGTATCTATTTTAAATATATTCTTCTGCATTGATGTTTCATTTTCGTAGCTGTAGCAGATGAGAAAAATGAAATTATTGATTATTTTTAAAAGGTTGGTTTGATTTTTTTTTTTTTGCTACAACATTTCAGGCCTGATAAAAAGAGGGGGGGAAAACTAAACCAGGAGCTAATCAAAGTATTTGTGCCTGAACCAAAAAGCTCCTGTTCACTTCAGGCCAGCTGCCTGACTGATGCCTCACAGCAGCGCCGGACACGGCACAGCTGTGGGCAAAGAGAAGTGAAGGGCGCTGCTAGCTCAAGGCAAACCCAGTAGGTAGCTAACATATACAGCGTTAACACACACGAGCTGCCGCTAACTTTTACACCAACTCCACCTTTGTTGTTTCTCTACTTTTAACGATGCAACGGCTGCTTTAAAATCTTTAACAAGATTTATAAATCTGGTCAGGTGTGTAGAAGAAGTGCAAAAGTAAAATATGCAAACAAAACACACATTTAGATGATATAACGTGAAGATGCAGCTGTTAGGCGGCCATTATGATCTTTATGTTTAGTCTGTTGAATTATTGCGTCGAAGAAAGCCTGTTATGGTCAATATAATACAATAATAGCAACAATCCCTGAAATATCATAAAATCTTCTACTAGCCTCTAACATTTCTCCTACTTTAATACCCCTAAATAAAATCGGTTGCATGTCATTGATTTTAGATTTTACCATTTCACACGTGGGCTCTATTTTATTCAGCCATGTTTAATCTTTAATCCTAATAAATCCAATCCAATGGTTAGACCACAGACACTTCTGGACATTAGAACCGTGATGACTCTAAACTTTCTGCTTATAAATTCTGACAAGATGTCGTCATATTTAGACAAGAAAAAGAAAAAAACTAAGTAGAAATTAATATAAATTTGGTGGAATTTTGAATTTTTTAACGCGTGCATACCTACTTCCAGACCTACATTTAAAAATGTAAAAAGAATGAGCAGCAGATAAAGTCTCGGTTCATTCCAGAGAAAAGTCATGTTTAGTTATATTCCCCTTTATCATAAAACCTACCCGACTCCCCTTAAGATTCTTTCTACAATCAGTTAACAGGGCATAATGGAGTCCTATTTGGCAGATCAGCTGCTGACTATTGTTTTTGAAGAATTTTTTCACGAGAGGTGAAGCAAAAAATAGCCCCAGCTTTTGAGAAGTTATTCAAATGAAGGACAAGCCATTTCGGAGGAGCATTGTTGTCGTTTGTGTTGTTGGATCTGCTCTCTACTGCTCCTGATGAGGTTGATAATTATGCTAATACGGACAGCCGCGCTATGGCCTCCGTCAGTTCACCGTGTCGCCGTCTCTCACGCGAACCCAGACACTCGGCAAAATGTCAGCGCCCACCTCGCACCGCCGTGTAGAAGAGAGATTGCTTGAGATAAAGGAGAGGTAGCCTCAAGTGTGTAAAGAGGCTCCCTCAAATATGCTTCAACACACACACACACACCGGGCTGAAATATTAATTAAAGTTCATTGCTTCAGTAATTAGCAGGGCAGTATAATACCAGTTAGTGACTTATTGCCCCCCCAGGTTCAGCTCTGCATCGAACTTTAATTGAATGAGCGACATTAAAAACTTCAGGGGCCATTTGGCAAGGTTGACTAAACAGTCATAAACAATAAAGGATACACTTGAAGAGCGAAGGAAAGGCTTCCTCCTTCAGCTGAAGGAAATAAAAGTTCACCTCAGGAATGGAGGAAGAAGTCTAATCAAATTTCAGAAGATAATCTTCAGGTTTTCCTCAAGAAGATGTCATGAATGTCATCAGGTCTATTTTCTGTTGGACAAGAGTACAATCAAAGGGTTGGCTGTGCTAAACCTGATTGGTGGAAATTGTCGGGTGTTTGTAGATTCAAGCCTGGATTATCCATCAGATTATTTGTACATTAAAACCCAAGAACTGACAGAGGGTGAACTTTCTTTATACCTTGACTCTATGTGTTTCTAAAGTGTGGAAGAGTGGAAGTCCATCTTTATAGCTTCAGCAAACCAGGTTCTGTTCCACTATTCAGGAGCCAGATGTAGATTAATTTATGTGGAATCATTTATCAATCCAGAGCTGTTCCAGGTTTGAGGACCAGATCCATATTTACTTCAGAAGTCTTCTGAAAGTTCTTATCGTCTTTCCATCACTATTACTAAACCAGTACAGAGACGTTCAGTACATCAAGTTGAGTGAGGCTCTCAAAAGTTTGTAATTTGATCATAAAATTGATTCACAGACTCCTTTTATTGGATTTGAAGAATTAATTTCACAAGTAAACACTAGTTCTGGATCGTAGGAATGAAAAACTGAATTACCTGGTTTTTTAGTCAGTGGCGGCTCCATCAGTGACTCGAGATCTAAAGAAACAGAAGAAATCACAGAGGCAATGCAAATCAAATGCAGCATACATTTATACACAAGCTTAAGTCAACATTGGGCCCATCAAAGAAACACGATGGGCCCAATCGTGTTGGGCCCAAAGTTTCTATCCAAAGTTTGGATAGAAACTGTGGAAACTTTCTATCCAAAGTTTCCATGGATAGAAAGAAAAAGGGACAGTAAGGTTAGAAGAGTACTCATACTTTTATTGAGTAGCATGTCAGTCTGAGTGTGTAGGAAAGAATCGTAGCAGAACTGCAGGAAGACTTTCAAAGGCAATGGAAATACAGAGTACACAGAACATTAGCAATAATTCCACCAAAGGCTCCATCCAAGAAAGAGACAAAGCTAAACACAGAAGTGCTGGTTAAATATTATTTCCTACTGGGAGAAATATATATCAAAAGAAAAAAAGATTTTAAATATATATTTTTAATTAAATCTAATTTGTATTTGTACAGAAATTGAAATCTATCTGTATACATTATATGCTTTAAAATTAAATCCTCTAAAACTGCATCAGCCTAAGGCGTTGTTTGTCTGGAAACTGTGCGTTTCTTCAGATTTCCACAGTTAGTCAGAACCATCAAGACAAACTGTAGTTGTCATGCCAGGCCACTATATGACACTGTGACCTTAGCATGTTGTCTTCCACACATGTGCTTTTGACCCTCAGTCCTTGTAACACTGACAATGCTCCAGGTTGAGCGGATTAAGTAGCTCACAGCACCAGGCTATCCTTGTTCTGTGCATGTGTGCTTTCATACCTGCAGAGTTTCTGAAAAGGTTTGAAATAAAGAAGAAAGTGTCAATGTGAACAAGCGACTGGACCGCAACAAATATATTCTGGTTTCACTGAAAAGTGGCTCAGTGTAAACAGGAAAACTGCAACAGGGCGCTCCACAACTTTATCCCATAATTGATATCCTGAATTATTTTTTGAAATTTAACTATCATTACAGAATAGAGAGGTTTGTTAAGAAACACAGTAGTTTAACATTAACGCCGTGGAGCTAGTGAGCGGCCATTACTGTCAAGTTTGCATTGTTTTCTGAACATTTTAAGTCTAAATACGTCTAACTCTCCACTTTTTCTAGAACGTTACGTTGTAATATTCAATGCGTTTAGCTTGTAATAACATCCACAATGATCAGTTTCATCATCGGTTTATTATCTAAGTCAGTCCTTATAATAAAAACATACAGATGCGTTCACACAATGACATCCGCTGCCAACACAATGTTACAGCTGCGCCTTTGTGCTCCTTTAACCTTGAGGTCTGCAGGCGCCCAGCTGTGATAATCTCCCTTCATTACTGTTACAGGACCCACACACAAACACACACACCCCCACACAAACACACACACCCCCACACACACCCTCTTTTGAGACAAGCATCAAGAAAAAGCCCCTACGTTTAAACAACACACTGTTAAAACACAAATAACACCAGCACACATGTACACACGTAATAGGTGGAACATTTAAGATATTTTTTTTTCTCCCTGGCAATTGACTTGAATCAGCATTAGTCTCATCAGATAGCTAAGCAGAATGTGTGTGTGGGGGTGTGTATGTGTGTTATTGGCTGTCCTCTGCCTAACTGGCTAGACGGACACAGCCTCCAGGAATGTCAAACCTCCAACCTGCATTTTGATGTGGGCACCCGCAGTCAGTCGAACAACATTGCCCACCACGGGTAACCCACTTTGAGCGCTTCAGTGTGAGTGGCAGGACATGGACTTCATGGAAACCAGAAAGAATAGATGTATCCGAGGCCACATTTCAAACACTTTTTTCATGAGACATTTTGATTGTTTTGTGCTAATTTTCCAAACGGTCTTAGATTTTATCAGGTGACACACTGCTGCGTGGGGTGGGGGGGTGTGTGTGTGTGTGTGTGTGAGAGCGCTCTTTAAGTGCCAGTGACAGTGGCTTGGCAAGCGATCTGCACTGCCACTCAGTCACCCCGCTGCTCTACCTTTCTCTTTCATTCGTGCTCTTCCTTTCCTTTCATCCCTTCACTCCCTCTGTGACACAACCTGTGGTTTTTGAGAAAGTTTTCAATGATTCGTTCTTTCATCTTTTTGCGTGTGTGGGTGTGTGCGTGCGTGTGTGTTTGCTGCTCTGTCTCTGGATCGGTCTGTAGGAATCGTTTTTAAAAACTGTCAGAACCAAAGTCAAATGAACGCTGGAAGTCATGAATAAAAGTCATGAATTAAAGACACAATGGAATGATAACTAATGAGTTTAAAATCAGAAACACCAAACCCTTTAAACACAAACACACAAGCCGAAAGCTCCAAAAAGTTGATGATGTACTACTTAAATTTTTTATTTAATGTAATTCTTCAGGCAAATTGAGACATTTTATGTTGAGCGAGCTCTGGACTGCTTTCATCAGAACAGTAAGAGTTCACACTTTCGGGATTTATTCAGATTTATGTCAAATAGTGAGAACAAAAAGATTGTGTGTCTATTTTACAAACATCTGGGCTCCACTGTTGCTATCTAGTTACTTTATATAAAACCTAACTAGCATTTGGTTTGAAAGCAGAAGACGCCTTCATAAGAGGATGTGAACGTCTATATCAAGTCAATCCTCGCTCCAGACTAAATTCAAAAACAACATATTTTGATTATTTTTCTTAATCCACTTGATCCAAACCTTGGATTGTTTTTTGTTTGAGCAAGAAATAATTAAATGTCTCGTTACAATCGGGTTTTTGTAATGAAGTACCTACTGATACAACGACGTCAATCAGAGGTTGCCCTTTGAATGACCTATTGTTTCTTTAAGACAGCTTTTTTTTGTTGTTGTGTTTCTTGAATTATAGGCCTCCTATTCATGCACAAGTTCCGAGGTACAAGGACTTGAAAGAAACCCCATGAAAGCCCGATATTATTTTATTTTTTTTCACAAAACTGCTTTAAAATAAAATAAAATATGTGGCTCCTTGGAAGCAAAATAAAAATAGATGAGGGTCTTTTGAATTGTCTGTGCGACACAAATTAACTAATTGAAAGTTGGTTTGAAGCAGTCTTACATCTCCTGTACAGACTCCCGTCATTTAGAAAGAAAAATGAGCCTGCTCACAATTCATGGCTGGATAAAAAGAGCCCACATATTGACAAAAATAATTTCAGAGAAGCATAAAAGACAAGGTAATGACCTAGACGGCGACAATTAGAAAAAATCACGCGGGGGGGGGGAAGCAAGCAGGAAGAATTGTGAGCTCATAAAGACTCCTTTCTTACTTTGGATTAAAGCAATTAAAAAAAATACATATTTCTTTAATTTCCAAGTTCAAGACTGAAATCTCTACCTTTTCATGTATTGATAAAAAAAAAAGTTTGAACCTTTTACACTAGCAGGAACCAATACCTCATTCTAAGCTTCCTCCAGAGGTTTTATTGATATTTTAAGGACAAATTAATCTACATTAAACAAAAAAAACATAATTCAAGATAAGTGAAAAGAGCTAGTTCAATGTACGTCTACTTAGACACAAAACGTCAATCTTTTCTCAATGCTCCCCTTCCCCCCTTCGCATCCTTGGAAAGCTTTAATTTTCCCTCAAGTGGCTGCCTCCCATCTCCTGGAAAACTCTCCACAAGGTTCCTCCCCTCTGAGAGGATTCATCTCTCTCCTGAGTTCAAGTATCTCGTCTCTTGGTGCCTCAAGGTCGCCATTTTTGTTCCGGCTCTTGAGGGTCTTGATTCAAACAAATAAGAAAAAAGAAAAATTAATCTCAGGCGGAGCACGAAGTGTTAAGGTTGCGCGTGTGCATTGTGGATGAATGCGGCCATTGCTTGTGTTGCGTGTGCATGTGTGCGTGTTTGCGTTTCCAACTGCAGTTGGCAGAGCAGGAGCTCAGCTGCTCTGGTCCTGCACCCAACGGGACAAAGCGAGGGATGAAAGAGAAAGATAAAAGATGAAGACAGAAAAAGTGAAAGACCGTTGTTATTTGTCTGGATGTTTGTGCATATTTTATCTCTATGGTAGCTTTCAGGCGGCAGACACCTCCACCTTTCTGAGATTTAAAATAAAGAAATATCTGGCCTCAATCACAAGGAAGATCAGATGCATTCAGAACCGAAGAGTAACGAGAGCGAGAGATATTTCATCCCTTTACAGCCATCCATCCCGTTTTATCAAATGGGGATGGATCACATCTATTATTCACTCCATTTGGCTGCCAGCTTTACACCAAAATGAACGTCCAGCCATGCTGCCCCTGTTCAGATTATGTAGAATCGGAAAAATAATCCATAGCATTTACCAAAAATGCCACAGGAAAATACCCGACTAAGGAATATTGTACTGTTGGATTAGATGAAAACCTCATAATTACAACAGAAATGAGATAATAAAGACACGAGTCCATGTTTTCCCTTCCTCAAAGTTGTGTAAAAAATGTTACCAACTGACTCTTGATCAACTCACTGGCAAAATCCATTGTAAAGCTGAAATGACTAGCTTCATAGAAGCAGCATTCAGCTTATATGCACCACAAATCTGGAACAAACTCCCAGAGAACTGCAAAACAGCTGAAACCCTGAGTTCCTTTGAAATTAGACTAAAACCCCACCTGTTTAGAGTTGCTTTTGGACCACAATAAATGAAATGTTCATCAACATATTTGACATGTGTTGGTGATTTTGATGATGTCATTCATCAAAATGTAATGTTTATCAGTTGTATGGTGTTTTTTATGACTTTGTATTTTTTCTGTTTTTATGATGTAAAACACTTTGAACTGCCTTGTTACTGAAATGTGCGATATAAATAAGCTTTCTAGCTTATAACCACTTTAAGGACTTTTATTTTTTTTGACAAGCTCACATTGATATATCCACAACAGCCATTGGAACTATTGTCAATCATAATTTCACAGAACTTCACTACAAAATCTATGAAATACTTCTTTACACAAAGCTGGTGTACAAAGTTCACTTTTGCTTCCAAACTACTTCAATGGTTGAAATCTTTACTTAAGGCAAATCCATGGACACTTGATTTTAAAGAAAAACTTTAAACAGCTTGCATTACGTTTTTCCAAATTGTGTTAATTTTAAAAAATAAAAGAGAAATGGTTGCTCCAGATTGCCAATATATTGCAACTTTCAAAGAACTTTTCAATGCTCAAGATGTCTTGGGTTTTATTTGGACCACATTAACGTTTCTCATTCCATTGCATTCTGAAGATGTTTGATAAGATCAATGACATTGAAGTTTAGGCAAGTATAGGCGATGATTCAATGACTCAATGTTCTCCGTTAAGTGTCGCCTCCAGATGGCCTGAAAGTGACACCACACACACTCGTGTAAGGTGCACGCATACATACAAATTGCTAACTCACCCCTGAGGCTCGTTTTAACCGTGTGTCACACAGGGATCAAAAACAGAGAGAAGACAGTAAAACCAGAACCATGAAATGCAAAAAAAGAAGGGAGAGACGTAATTAATGAGGAAGATCACTGTGATCACCCTGAAGAGGCTGGAAGTTCAGACATCCAGACACTAAAAAGACCAAACGTCCGGTTTCATTTCACTATCACAGCTTTACATGATGAGTTTGTTCACCATCCATGAGTTTGTTCCAGTGAACTCCCTCCAACTTCACTGGAACGTCGGATGTTTCTCGTCTATTTCCAAAAAGTGAAGAATTCTCGAAACCGAGCTGGGGTTTTAACTAACACAAGACAATACTGAACTCAAAATTCAGGGTTACTTGAGCTAATCACAGGTGAGTGGATGCAGCCCGGGGAGGGAGAAGGTACAGACATTATTATTCTATATCACAGTACATACTGATCTCAATTTGAGCTGATAATGATGAGGAATACTGGACTTTTAACTACTTCCATTCACTGCTGCTTAGTTCTATATTATTGGTGGCCAAAGCAGGTAGAAATTAAAATATTTGCAAGCCACAAAACTTTGACTTTTTTCAATAAAAATGAAAAAAATAGTTTTACTGTGAATTTAATTGTTTTTGACCGGTCTTGAACATTTTAGAATGGAAAGTTGATGCACTGATCTCAACTTCCTGTGATGGCGTGCCGAGTTTGTGCCTGTCTTGAATTTTAAATCTCTCCCCTCTGACCACACTTTGGACACATCTGATTTATATACATCACTGCCACACTCACCAATGTTTCGATGAAGTAGTTCTTCACAGAATGCTGGTCAGAATTGGAGCAAAAACTGTATTTATCTGAATACGGCGGGAAGTTTAGCTTTTTGAATCAGTCGTTCATCACCTCAGGTTTTGTTTGAGCGACATATAGCTTCTGATTGTGTTTGGGATTGAAACTTTGTTTACTGTGAATTTAGTTTCAATATTCTAACGAATCAAACTTCAGCAGGAGTTTCCTCTGTTCCTGTGTGTTTGGTAAGAACAAATTGAAGAAATGGGCCTTTCTTCACTGTGTGGGAGAAGCATTTCTCATTCGTAGGAGCGCTCTGACCTTTCTGAGCTGGAAAAGCCATATAAATACTAAATGACAGAGCTAATTGTTTCACCCCAGAGTCCATTCTCTCTCTCCTGTTCCTCTTTCTGCCGACCGGTCCCTTCCATCATTTCTTCTAATTTCTCTCAATTATTGTCTCCTTCTGCTCTCTCTCTCGTCGGGATGTGTTTGTGTGTGCGAGCGCACGTGTGTGTGTCTGACCTTCCTGAACTGTATGGCCATTTATGGAGATTAGATAAAGTTGCCTGACTCATTGGCATGCATTAAGCGGAGCACAACACTCATTTGGGCGCGCACACACACAAACAGAGCTGCACAAGAAGACCATCTTAAATCAAGGATATAGGAGCAAATTAGAGGTAAAAGCGCACTTGGTTTTTCTTCTTTTGTGAGACATCATCTGTTTTTCAAAAAGCCATACTCCGCGTCCTTTTCCCTCCCTCTAATGGATTTTTGATTTTTCCCGAGCATGCAACACAATTAGCTCGTCTTTCTTTTTATTAATGACACATTTACTCTTTTCTTTTGCCTCGCGCTTGTTTATTCTTAGTCTAAATTGAGGACAGAAGAGGTCTTAAAGTGCATTGTGTGTGTGTGTGTGTGTTCGCGACCATGTTTTGCATAGGCCATTTTACTATTTTTGTTTTATAAGTGTTTATGTAGAAAAATGGAAAAATCATAATACAAAATAAATAATAGAGAATCAAGGGGAAATGATTTTAACCAACACATTTCTGATTTTTAACAACTTTGCTAGGCTGTAGCGTAGTTCTTATTTTCATGCTTTTAAAGTTACAGTCACATCAATAAATAAAGGTAATATAGGAAATGTTTGGGTCCTCATGCCATCCTTGATAAAAATGCATCTAAATAAATTCATTATCTGTCTCATTAACACAATCCTACACAGGGAGTTTTAGACCAATTCAAAATTTTGATTTATTCCTTGGTGAAATATTTCCAAATCAAAGCAATATTATTATTTGTTTTACAACCAACAGAGCTAGAATGATTAGAACCTCTGACAAGTCCTTGAAAAATAAACATACATGAAATATTTTATGTTTTATGCTTCACTTCATTTAAACTGAGGAACATTTAATTATAATTCTAATTCTAATTAATTAGCAGGAGTATAAATATGTCATATAGGGGCATTTCAAGATGGGAAAGACAATAGAACATGCGGCTCAAGTAGATCTGTGTTACCCAGGCAACCTGTCCAGGATGTTGCCTCAACAAGCTTCTTCCCAGTTTGTGTATAACTTCATAAATTCTTTTAAATACAAAAAAAAAATGTTTTGAGCATAAAAATACTCATTGTTGTGAGTTGCAGGACACCGGCCCTCGAGGACCAGGATTGCCCACCCCTCATCTTATATATATACTGTATATCACATGTGTCAAACTCAAGGCCTGCGGGCCACATGTGGCCCGCCACGTCATTTTATGTGGCCCTCTCCCCCCACCACCGTTTTACAGGCCCGTTATTGATTTAAAATAGGTTTTGAGCACGAATAGACTACAAACTACATCTCCCATAATGCCTTCCGAGTGTTACGAGCCAACATTACAGCTTCTCACCACTAGAGTGCAGCAGAGTCACCTCAAGCTGATTATTAATTTTCCCATCGAATAAAACTGCAACATCG
>CAEGAG010109707.1:0-16370 GCA_903067065.1 Brachyrhaphis terrabensis | reverse complement strand
GCTTCTGATAATGAAGTGGGTGAAGCTTGGCTTGGGTTGCTAGGTGACAATTGTGACTTCATAAACGGGAGGTTTTCGAAACGACTCAATTTCTAGACACTAAGATGCATGAACTCACTAGCGCTTAGCCTAGAAGCAGAAGAGACCTAAATAGATGTACAAAAATGTGCAAAAGGGAATTTTGCACATTAGGTCTCCTTTAGACTTTTCTAATCAATATGTGCAAGTTGAGACAAAAAGCTATCCTACTGGCATGTTCTTCCATCTTCCCCATTTTGAAGAGTGGCTAAGAGAAACAGACTTCTGTGACATGTTTTATTTAAACTCCTGAGAAACAGAAAGTTCCTAAATACTCTGGATAACTTAAAAAAGGAAACTAGAAAGAAATGCAACAAAATGTTAAGAGGTGTCATAAAAAAAGATAAAAAATCTTAACGTAGCGGTGAATAAGTGTACCTAAAAATAATGTTTGGACTTTTTTTTCATGTTTTTATAGTAAGATTATACCAGTACAATTAAAATTGTACTTATTTCTCATTTTTTTTACACTGAGAAAACCGAGAAATTAGGACTGCTAATAATTGCAGAGATCACTCAATAAAAAGTCCCAAATTAATCATCAGAAAACTCCAAGGTCAAATGACAAAGTTGTAAACTAGCATTTAATGGCAGAAAATCTTGCGTAAGCCGTTAAAAAACAAGTCCAGACGAGCTCTTTTTTTATTGGGTCATCAGGTTAATACTTTATTTTGTTTGATTGCAGCAAAGAGAAAGGAAAGGGAGACAGAAAACAAGGGGAGGAGGGAGGAAGGACAAGAAGAATGTCAGAAAAAGGAGACTACAGACTTTGGGAGAGCTGTGGCTACAAGCCTTTGTATCAAATCTAAAGACAAAGTCGTCAGGCAACATTAAAACATCTTTTAAAAATAACATTAACATATTCTGTGGGCTCTATATGGCACAGTATTACCCTAGACATATACACAATATTGAAACAGTTTAGCCACACTCCTACATCTATGAACAGCTTCATAGCAGTAAAAGCCATGAACTCTATCTCCAAACCGTATGAAGAAAACTCTCGTTTACCGTTTAAATTTCTTATGCCATAACAAGGCACCTTAGCAGTTGAAATCTGGCAGATCCACGTCTTACTATAGATAGTTATTTAAATATCAAAGCGGAGGCACATTCATTTGAACTAAAACATACAGTAAATAGTTGTATATTACCACCAGATTCCAGTCCAGTCACCACGATACGTCAATTTTGCATGCTTTTGGTCTGTTTGATAACCATGATGGCAAACTATGGCATAAGAAATGGGCCAAAAAACACAAAAGTGTCCATCTACAGGAATGGCTTGAGACAGTGTACTGGAGACAACAAGCTTTTTATTATTAATTTAGTTCTTTTTTTCTTTTTCTTGTTTTTTTTTTTTTTTACAATGAAACTTAACTCACAGAAGAGTCCAAAAGAAATAATAATAACAAAAAAAACAACAGAAACAGGTGGCCAATAAACTGCCAAGGGATACGCTGCTTAGGCAGATTTATTTTGGTTTTTCATATTTGCACAGTCACACACTCTCGCAAACTCATAAACAAAAAAGGCTTGTAACCACACCGGAGGGGATCTGTGGCGCTCCCCTGCAGTCGGCCACATTGTGTTATTTAACACCTTTAGTCAGAACCAACAGAGGCATACGTGCACACACACTGAAGTACATGTAGTTCGTTTAGAGGAGGTGCAGCGAGCTTGAATGTGCGCAAAGACAGAGGTGGGGCTATGGAAAAAAAACAAAAAACTTCTAGAAAAAGAGGTTATTTTTCTTCTGCAGCCTAAAGTTTGACAGCGATATGGAAGATTAACAGAAATCCAGAAAATAAGGAGTAAAAAAACATAAAGAAAACCTGTGCACACAAAGCCAATTTGCTGAGGATATAAACAGTTAGGAAGCGAGTGTTGCTCATGCTTTGTGGATAACGAACCCAAGTTTACTGACATGTTCCTAGGACTACTGTATATATGCATACCAGACGTTATACGGTTCTTCAACAGGTTACTTGTGTCAAAACAAAGAAAAAAAAAAAAGGAACTGAAACCAACTCTACCATTAATGCAGCTGTACTTCATTAACCTCGTGACTAAATTTACATTCATGTTTTTAAGTTTACTCCCCTCCCCCCCATCCCTCCGTTCACTGAAGCCACTTCCATCTAGTAAGAGGGCTAAACAACAAAAACAACATAGTTTAACAAAACCAACACACTGAGAACTTTACACGTAACAAAAAGGCCCCAGCAGGGTGTCGGGAGAGTTTTGGCCCATCCCTTTGGCTGCTAAGCTCAGCCTTTTCCTACCTCTTAGTAAATGACACAGGATATAGATCAGACCTTTTCCCAATCTACCCCTCGGTATTAAGGGTTTGTTTTTTTATTCCCCAGCATCATTTCTTGTTGGATCCTTCTGATTCAGAGCCCAACAGTTTTGTTCCCATATATAATCGTCTTCCTATAAAGAAATAAGACAATACCCTAAATCCTTCCTGGTTGCGAAGATTGGGCCTTTTCCTCTTTCAAGCAAGAGGAAAAAAGAAACTACACAATACAAAGGCTGACTGGTCTTTATTATTTTCCTTTTTAATACCTATTTCAAAGAAATGAGATGAAAAATGGAAGTGCAATGGTTTACCAGCCTTTAATTATTATTTTTTTTACCCAGTGGCCAGCTACATTTCCAAAGCAGCTACATATGTCTCCTTTAAGTGACCACTACTTGTCTATTTTGTGCACATAAAATATAAACTATTGTAAATGCTATACAGATCCTACAGTGCCAACTTGTCACAAAGTCATCAGGTTTGTTGACACCTAAAAGGATTGATCAGGATTTTTTAATGAGGTTCTCCTAAAACGATATGAGCACTTTTTATCTAATGGAGCAGATAACTCTCTCATTGTCGTCATCTAGTATTAATCCAGATTAGTTAGTCCCAAAGGCTGAAGCTAATGGCTAGATCTAGAGGGACTGTAGACTTCTACAACATCTACAGTCTCAGAAACGTGATCGCGGTTTTTGTGAGGACTATTAATCTTTAAATGATCATCACATATGCATTTGGCAATTGGCAACAGAGAAGATGATGATTATTAACACAGGAAATGTAGGAGAAAGTTTGTCACCAATTCTCTTCCTGTGTGAAACATGTTCCAGGAACTAAACGTGTGAAGCGTTTCCAGTCAAAGTAAATCGTTTGAAATTTCGTGAAAATGCCAAATTAGAGATGTTTACACTGCCCTACCTTTCTATTTTGTAGCACTGATGTCGCACAATCTCCATTTTGCATGTATCTTATCAGAAGCTATAAATAATAAAACAATGCATATGTGACAAAAGCATGATCTATATGTTTTCCCCTTAAACAGAATGATTTGTTCACCCTTGAATGGAGCCCTTTCAAAGGCCTCAGTGCTACGCTCACTTTCAGGTCCGTCATGTAAAAACAGCGTAATTCATGCGCATGACTGGTACTGGTAATTGCTGGTTTTTGTTGGTGTATAAATATTGTGAATGAACTGAGCAAAAAGGACAAAAGTAAAAAACAGAGAAGGATGATGAAATTTACCTCAACTCCCCATTGAGCCTAATAAAAGTTAACACATCTTGTTTTAGCTCTTATTATTAATAAATAACACTCCAGTTAATAGTGTCTACTTTGTTTTATCTGATTTAAGCAGAGTACAATTTGCTTCATCGCATTTTTATTTAGAAATTAACTAGATAAAGAAGGAACATTTTGACAAAACTCTTCACTTTTCAGATATGTAAAAATAGCAAAGAGAGCGCCATTAAACTAGATCAATAGATCAATAATCACTACTTGATTACTCAGAGTCATAATCAAGTAATGAGACCTGGGAAAAAAAGTTCCCTGAAAGGTTTAGAGAGTCACAGAGATAAAGATTCATAAAAAAAAAGTTTGCATAATGCGTAATGCTGTCATTATTTAAACTGAAGTTCTTCCAAGACAGAAAAATCTCTTCTGCCTTGGCGCCTCTACAAATTACTGTGCTATCTTCAGCTTCTGGGTTCAGATAATCTTCATTTTTACAAGATGCAGATATCTTGAGAGATATCTAATGTAGATAAGATATTAAGTGCTCATAACATTTTAACAGAGCCCTGTTTGAAAAAATCCCAAACTATCTCTTTAAGAAGCTCAGACGATCTGACACTGTCATCCACTCCCATCCAACCATAACTTTGACTTCCTAACGATTTGGATATGAGGAATTGCCTCTAAAAGCACTTCTACACACTGACCTACAGTAGCTATTCCAACGAGAGTGGGAATGCTGCGAGAATCTCACATGGAATGGTCTAGATTCACTCATCCACAAGTACTCGGAAATACACGCACACTCATACCTGCTTCAGCCAAACACTGCATGCACAAACTGCCCTACGTATATATGCATGTACGTGCTTGAATACAGCTTTCATGGACAGCATGACAGCAGGATGGCCCTGCGTTCCCACGCCCTCGTACAAAAATACGGTCCGACTGGGTCGTTTTATGCCCTATCCGGACCCATACAACGCCTTCCCTGAAGATCCTCGTTGTGTGGCAACTATAAAGGGAAGTAGACTGGACTAATTCTCCAAGCAACAAACACCCTGTTCGCAGTTTGTATTTTTATATTATAGATATAATAATGAGTCAGAGAGGAAAATGAATCAAGCTCCAGAACAACAGCACACTACAAGAGAACAGGAGAGGGAGAGGAGCAGGAGTAAAAAAAAAGGTGGAGAAGTGATACGTCACTTTAACATCGGCCTCTCCACCCTGTTTCTTTACTCCGTCCCCGCCCCTTCACACAAACTTCTGTAATGCCTAGCTCTGATCTCTGCAGAATAAAGTGAGCCAGTCAGCATGGTCCCCCTTCCCCTCCCAGCCAGAGCAGACAAGGTTGTCCTGTTTGAGTTATACTCCTTACAGTGCAGCTGTGTCCTACTGTTTACTGCCGCTGCCATCTCGCTGCTTTTTGCCACTGCCGCCGCTGCTGTAGAGGCCGGGGTTTGCCACGAGCGGGTGAGGTGCTGCGCCCATGTAAGGTCCAGCAGTGGCTGCGTAGTTGAAGATGGTGGGGAGGAACGGCAGAGGCTCCACCTTATCCCCTCCTGGCGCCATCATGTTCAGAGCCACAGGAAGTGCAGCCAAGTTATAGGGGTAGGCTAATAGCTGCGGCCCGTAAAGCAGCTGGTAAGGGTCCGGGTAGAACGGCAGCTTGCCGAGGTCACCCCCGTCAGGTACAATGACCTTCCCCAGCGGGCCAAAGGGCAGTGCTCCAGGAGGATAAGTAGACATGAGCAGGTTTTCCTCCTGCTTCTTAACAGATCTGTAGCTGTCTGGCACAATGAGGGGAAGGGGATAATCCTGGGTGGGGTAGTCAGCTGGGGTCGTGTCCCCCTGCTGTGAATCTCTGGAAGAGAAAGTGTCCTGATGGTCCGGCTCAGGCGGCTGGGAGGCTCTGGGAAGAAGCAGAGCGTGTGCAGAGGGGCGTTCAGCGGCACCAGCTGCTCCGGTGGGCAGCGTCAGCCTGTCGAGTCCTTGTGAACTTGAGTGAACCTGCCGGCTCGCCTGAGCCTTCAGTCCAGTAGTTGAAGGGGGCCGGCAGGGGGACTTAGGAGTGTGCCTGCGCAAACAGGGTCCATTTATAGTGGTTTGGGTAGACATATGTTGGGGCGATGCTACAGGGCTCAAAGGCTCTTCTTTAGGGACAATGAGAGCAGTTTGCTCCTGTGGAGAATGAGCAATCCTACAGATTTTCTCTTTCTCAATTTCCATGTTCCTCCTCCGTTCCCTCTGTCTCTCCAGCTCTAGCTCTGCCTCTCTTTGCCTTTCAATCTCCCTCTCCCGAGCTAAAATAGAGGACATGGTCAGGTCTTGTGCTTCGTCGGGAGAGGGACTCCGGGACAGGGACTGGACTCTGCGATCTTGGAGCAGAGGCGGTTCTTTGTAACCTGTGTGTAAAATTGTACTGGTGCCACTCTGCCTCTCTCTGTCAATAATGACCCCATCCCGTCTTGCGAATCCCCCTTCAGAGTTGGGAGCTGTTGTCATGGCAACAGGAGGAGCAGCAGTGGTTATTCTGGTCTGTGATGTCATGGGCACATTCGGAGAGGTGTTGTTGGGAGTCACAAAGTGCAAAGGGCTGGCTTTTCTGTGGATCTGACTGTCCAGACTTTTCTTAATCGGCATGCGATAGTCAAGACAGTCAGGCCCGTTCATGACAAGCACACTCTGGAGTGACGAGGGTGCGGCAGGTGGGACCTCAGGTTTGGTGGGTGTGAGGTTAACTGGACTTTTTGATGGAGTTTGTGGTATGGGCTCTTTCTCTGGAGCAGTAAGTGCATGTTGTGTCAGTTCAGGTCCTTCACTTGAGTTTGATTTCAGGTGTTTGTTTGTAATGTCACTTGGATGGTCATCATGCCGCTGTGATGCCAAACAGTCACCGCCACCTGGTAGCTCTGGAGGTGAATAGCTGATAACTGAAACAGAAAGAGCACTGGGGGTCTGTCCTTTATCAGTCTCTGGATCTGTGCAAAGAGCTTCAGCAACTCTTTCAGGGGGTGTTGCCTCTGAGTTGTTATCTTCTTTTTCTCTTTCTGGAGAACTACTTAAGTCATGACGTCGGATATGGCGAGTTAGCGCTGATGATGTCTTGCACACCTTATGGCACTGCGGACAGGTGTGTCTCGATAAGGCTCTTCTGCTTAGACGACTTGGACTAGAATTGCTGCCTCCTAGTCCAAGAGGTCCCCCTTTATCTTCATTGAACTTTGAGATTTCAGGCATGGATTTGATCCCAACGCCTGCCGCTTGTTCACCACATTTAGTGGTCACAGAGGATGCCTCAGTGGGTTTAGGATGCTGGGCTTTCTGGTGGTCTTCCAACTTTTCCCTTGAGGGGAAAGTGGCCCGACAGAAGAGGCATACAAACTCCAGCAGATGGCTGAGCTCGTGTTTGTCTCGCTTCCTGGGGCTTGAGAACCAGCGGCCACATGTGCCACACTCTGCTGCATTCCCATTAGTCCAAGGCCTCCTCTTTATTCCTGTGGGAGTCACTGAGGTAGACAGAGGGGGCTTTGGAGAGCACACAGGGGGGGTGGAAACCTCATGACAGGGCTCTTTAACCTGTTCCTCTACATCCTGTTTTTTCTCCTTTAAAGGGGAAGAGAGATTATCCTTCTTTCTTTCCTCTTTAACATCCTTGTTAGGTTTAGACAGTTTCTCAGCCTCCTCAGTTGTCCTGTCCTCCTCCTCATCTTGTGATTTCTCCGTTTGTTTATTCAGAAGCCTCTTCAGCCTCTCTGCCCTCCTCTTGAGTCGGATGGAGCGCTTGTACTTGAGTTTCCGTTGCCAGTTCTTCACTCTCTGTAGATGTGCCTGAGCCTTTTTCTTAGGCTTGTAGGAGTAGTAAGGTCGCCATAAATTATCCTCTATGTCATTGTCACTGTCCTGTTCCCGCACCCCCTTACGAAAGAAGTACTCCCTCACCTGATCAGGTGACCTAGACCTTTTATTCCTGCTTTCTTGGTCCTTCATTTCCTCCTCATCTTCTCCTGCTTCCTTATCCCCATCTTCTTCCAGGCTGGCTCTACTTAGCGGGCGGTGTTTGTGGTGATGGTGGTGTGAGTGGGTTTGCCGTGGCTCCTTAAAGGATGACGTTTCACTGCGTTTGATTTTTGGAGGAGAAATGCTCTTGTCTCTTTTAAGGTCTGTCTCAGAGATGCTGCGCTTCACTATGGCCTCCTCGCCGATGCGCACAGTTATCTGACACAGTGGCCCTGATTCTTTGGCCTGTGAGCCTCCAGATGCTGACGCCTCCTTTGTGGCTGCGATTGTACTCTTATTGTGGGACTTGCGGGATTTGTGAAATGCTCTGCCTATCTCAGTGTCGTGTCTGACTTTTGAGCCCTCGTCTGTTGTGTCTGAACTGTCTCTGGACCTCTTTCTGTGATTATCTGAATTATCCCTTTGCTTTTTGATTGCTTTAGGACTGCCTTTTATTAAAATCTGACTGCGGCTTGTTTCGGGGGATGGGCTCGTTACTGGGCTTTTCTCACTTCCAGAAGTAACCTGATTGCTATGAACAATGACTGAGGATGACACAGCTGCTCCATGAACTATAACAGAGGGTTTAGTATGTCCATATGTTATAACAGAGGGCATCCCTGCTTCTGTGCCTCTACCTGCTTTTAAGGTTTTGAGTTTACTGCTACTGGATATTTTGAAACTGCCTCTCTCCTGCTCTAACTCTAGGGCCTCACTTTCATCTGTTCTAATTTGGGGCTCAAGCGCAAGCTCAGAGAGGTCTCTGTGCTCAGCAGCAAGAGAGATTGGGAAGCCATTAGGGAAAGCATCTGGATCAGGCTTTAGACTCTGAGGGGGGGCTCCTGCAATGATGCTCTGCAGGTCCCCGGGGCCCAAAGCACAGCCAAGGCCAGTCATGGAGAGGGAGGGGGCATCAGCTGGTGGAAGTAGAAGGCCATTATGTAAGCTGTCACTATAGGTCTTGTAGGGTCTCTTCTGGGAGCGCATGGGGAGAAGGCGGTAGAGCTTGAGGGCATTTGCTTTCTGTTTATAACCCCCATTAGCTGTCTTTTCACTGGAGATCAGGCTCGGATTAATCCCGTGAATTGTCTTCTGGTGTGTCTTGAGATTGTAGTAGGTGGCGAAGGCGTCCCAGCAGAAGATACACTGGTAGCGGCGCTCTCCCGTGTGCCACACCTCGTGCTTTGTGCGGTACTCAGCCAGGGCAAAGACCTTGTCGCAGTAATGGCAGGGATATTTACGGCGCCATGAGTGAACGTTAGAATGACGCTTCAGGCTGGAGAGGGTCATGTAGGAACGTTCGCACACAGAACAGAAGTAGATGACGTTGCCATCCACCACCTTCACAAAATGGTTCTCATCACCTGCCAGCAGCTCTGTGGCTGCTGCATCACCAGCTTGGATACGTGCCAGGAGGCTCCGCACTTTCTTCCCGGGCCGTCCTTTGCTGATGTCTGTCTGTCCCACAATCACTCCCCCTTCCACTCTCACCTCACCGTCCTCCAGTGGCTCCTCCTTTGGCTGTACGGTCAGGGATGGAGGACGAAGGCCTGGCACCCTGCAGGAGGCCTCGTGGGATTGCAGTCTCTTGCTGTGGATGAAGGCTTTGCCACAGTAGCGGCAGCTTAGGGCGCGGCTGCCACGATGCAGCCGCATGTGGACCGTGAGGGAGGAGGCTGAGCTGAACAGCCGATGGCACACGCCACAAATCAACTCTGGCTTCATGCTGTCGGGAGGGGGGTAGGAGGACGAGTGAGGGGGTGCGGTAAGACCTTCGGAAGGTGGGGGAGGCGGTGGAGGTAAGGGTGGAGGGAGGTGGATGGTTGGTGGATGAAGACTTGGTCTGTGGGGACTCCCTGTTTTTCCGACTGGCCTCCCAGTCAGTTTCTCTCTCCTCTCTGCATCCACACCTCTCTGATAGGCTGACGTGCCCAGACTGAAGAGGATCTGAGCCGTCTGAGAGGGCGAGGCCGTTCCATTGGCCACTCTGTGTCTTTCATCCCACCCATCTCCACTAAAACAGCCTCCTAAAGATCCACTGGAAGCTCTTGGGGGTGACCTGTGAATCTGAGAGTCTGAACTGAGTTTGGAGCACTTAAGAGGTGGAGGGGATTTCAGATCCTTCCTGACAAATGGAGCCATGGGAGAGGAGGAGGAGGAAGGCGAGGAGGACGGAGAGCTGTCATGTCTTGGGGGCTTAAAGGGTCTGTGCTTTACATCCATGGTGGCGTCCAGCTTCCACAGCGATCCCTTGTCGGAGCTCTTGGAGGACAGACGCTTCCGGTGAGGGGAAGGTGAGGATGAGGAAGAGCTGTGACAGTGGTCCGGTGAGGTCAGCGACGTTGGGAGTGGCGCGGCACTAAGCGGGAAGCTTAGGGTGATTTTTGCATTTTTAGGTCCATCACCCATGTCCTCCAGCTTGTCGTCCAGTGTGGCCTCTACGCGATATCCAAGTCGTTTCCCCTTCATGTTCAGCTGCTCGGCGTCCTCTTCCACAGACTGAGAGACCACACCAAGACTGTGTGCAGGTTTAATTAGTGGTTCAGTCTTGCTCACACTGTACAAACTGACAGGTGAATGTTGAACTGGGTGACGGGTACTGAGGGTCACCAACGGTGGAGGTGGGGAAGACAAAGGTGACAATTGCCGACTTTGGTGGAGTGCAGTGTCCTTAGCAGCAGTGTATGAGGGGCTGCAGAGGGGAGCGAGGCCCGGAGCCAGACGTTGTTCTCTCAGATGTGGCTGAGTAAGACCCGCATGGGGGGGGTCCCATACCTTCGCACTGGACACCATGACCAGTCCCCGAAATCTGAAAAAAAAGAATCCCCAAAAAAACTAACATTAAAATAAATAAACCATATCGACTTTTGCATCAGCAAGAAGCATAACAACGAAGATAAGGTCTCGGCTAATTTTCTATTTAAAAATCCTTTACTTTTACACAGTAAAATGTATTTTTCCTATAGCTTTTCAATATTCATAATTATTGAAAACAAAACATTTACATCAAAATTTCCCAATTCATAAAACAACAAATTTGGCAAAAAAAAAAGGGGTCAATTTCACAATGCTGATGGCATCTAGACTATCTTAATTTGCAAACATATTCTACAGTATTATCCACACTAAATATAGATGCAATTTTCGTTATTCTTTTGTTGAAAAAAATGAAAGTTAAACTTTCATCAGTGTTTTATCAGTGCTCACAATATTAGTATCTGATAGGACTGTTTGAAATGCAGTAGTTGTTTTGTATGCTAATGTAATAGTCAACCTGCTGGAAGGAGTTTTCCCCCACCTGCCACAAATTAAAGTGACCAAGATGCTAAAGGTCACAGAGGGAGCTTAAAACACCCTCTGTGTGGAAAAGAGAGGAGGGAGGAACGTGTGGATTTATCGACCAACAAAATCTGGAAAACTGTTTTCATACTGCCTGCTCGCCTCACCCATTATACATATATCTTCAATTATATTTGTGCAAACTTGGAAAACAATCGAATCAAATTCCATACTTTTTTTACACCAGACTTTTTAAGACTGCATAAAAAACCTACAGAATCGAGTCTTTTGCACAAGTAGTCCCGACCCCGATGAAGCTTTTCTTTTTGGAAGGCAAACAAAATGGTCCATGAATACTGAACTCCAACTGCTCAGCCGGGATTGGTGAGTGAAAAGAGGCAGAGGGGTAGGGGGAAGGAATGAATGTGCGGCGGTGCTGGTTTAGATTTCAGCGTGCCAAAGCCAAGCTTTCAGAAACGCATTCCAGAGATCCATCTTTCTCGGGCCGTGACACAACATTCTCTGTGCCTAATTGGAAGATGGTTAGATTTAATCAAGATTCCCCCAGAATCTTGATTAAATTTAATCAAGATTCCCCCGAAATAGTATGCTGTCTTAGACATTAACATTCATAAAAATAGCTCTGCTCCCGTTTTAAAAAAAAAACCACATTTCTTGTTAGCAGTTGCTGAATTGTGCTAAGCATGATTCTAAGCATTTATTTCCGAAGGTGGAGATAGCTAGTATTTTCTAAATCTACACCAGTCTGCTATGATCTCTTTTCTTATCCAAACGCTGTGCTGGTGGAAACAGTTTTAGCTGCCATTCCCCAAGAAGAAGCTGCAGACACACACAGAAGACATGTCAGTCTGCTGTTGTTGNATACTTCTGGGCGAGCAGATCGGGGAGAAAACAGACAATATAAGGCCCATAATGATGCGACTAGAATAAAAATCCACAGTCATGCTTTTCTGCCTTCATTTTGAAGCAGCCAAGCTGCCAGGAAGGCAGGCCGCTGTAAAATTCCACAGGCAGCCCTGAACAGGCAGAAACTAGGTCAGCACTGTTATTGCAGAGGAGAGAGAGAGAGAGAGAGAGAGAGAGAGTGCCGAGCTTTGGGGAGAGACAGGGTGAGGATGAGGGAGAGTGCAATGGTGACAGAAAGAGAAGGAGCCGAGGGTTAGCGCGAGAACAGGAGACCTGGGGCATTGAAACAGGAACAGTCAGACTCGGCGCTCACCGTCAGACAGACAGGAGCCCAGGCAAACGCTACACGCTCCCTACATGCACAGAAACTTCCACAAGTATTTATGTGCCTTGAACTTTGTGACGTGTTCTCAGACAAACTTCACTGCTATTTTTGTGGGATAGAACAAAACAGAACAGAGAACCGCAGTCACATGGATTTATTTATTTTTTTTCCTAATAAAACTCTTTGCCACTTCTATCTGTTAAATCTCAAAAACGTGGTTTCAATTCGTATTCAGTTTTCTGAGTCGATACTTGCATTGCACGTATGTCATGCTGCAGTTACCGTTGCAAGCATTTGGGGGGGGGGTGTCTCTGCCAGCTCTGGACATCTAGACTCTGATAACATTACTCATTCCACTTTGCAGAACAGCTTAAGGTCACTCAGATTGGATGAACGGATTCTGTGTTAGAGACAAAGTCAGTGCAAATCAGAGAAATCCAGCAGGTTCCCCACTGCGCAAACAACAAAACCTGGACTTTGACGCAAAACCAGTAAGTCTTTTTGTTCTTATTATTTATGAAAACTAGCATTCATGTTATGTTATGTTAGGTAAATAAAAACTTTTTAAAGTGAGACTGGAAATGTCAGGAGAAGCATTGTTGACGATACTTTTAAAAATGCATTTGCAAGTAAAGTGAATATTGGTCAGACTGATTGTTATTTTTAGGTTGAGGCGGTTTGTGGGAAGTGGCAAAACCAGAGAAAGAAATATAATTTATTGTCAATACCCTAAAATAATGACCTAAGACATTTTTTGCCTAAAGTGATTTTGGCAAAAAATAAATAAATAAATAAACAAAATAAAATTCCCTTTTGTCAATAAATGACTCTGGCTATAAGACTTACGAGACACTATGCATTATGTACATCTAAAATGGGATCAAGAAGGCCACTGAACAAGCAACCCAAACATTGCAGGACATTTACAAAAAATTACTAATTACAATTGTTTATAAATATAAATTATAAATTACTCTTTATCTTCGTTGCCAAGCTTGTTCAGTAAATGTTGCTAAGACAAAAGTCTCTTCATTAAATAGCCAACTTAACATATGTGCTTTGGACAAGCAGAACAGATCAGGGTTTTTCTGTGGCATCTTGAAAATCTAATTATTTCCAAAATCACAACACAAAGAAATATAAAATGAAACTCATCCTCAAACACATTCAGTTCACAAAGCTCACATAAATATTTTTCTTCCCACTTCAATTATCAGAGGCAGAAAACACATTCATAATTGAGCACCTTTGTCTCCTTTTCATATTTAACTTTACAAACATTTCAGTTTGAGACATGGCCTAAATCTGAATTTAAATTCCCCAAAATAACCCGACTTTTTATATCTTGAACATATTTTGTTTAGCTTTAATTAAATCGCAGGTTAGATTATTTCTATAAATATTATTTAAATCACAGAGGGAAAGAAAATTAGCAACGTCTGTAGACCAAAAATGAGCTTGATCCTAATTAAAAACCTTCTTGGTCAGTTTTTGTTCTGGCATATGAACGAGACGATTCCACAGCCTCAACATTTCTCATCTTTTATGTTTTAATCAAACAACCCATATCTCCCTCTTCAGCTTCATATAATAAAACAAACTTCCACAAGACTGCAAAACTGCTCAAACACAAAACTTCTTTAAATTAAGACTAAAAACCCATTTATTTTTGAGTTGCCTATCATTAACAATAACTGTAAAATATATTAAGTCTGGACTGGATAAAGACTTTTCATTACTTCTCTTTATTCTGCCAATGTAATGTAGCTTTTCTTTTCTTGTTTCTTTTGTTTGTTAATTGACTTTTATTTTTCCACATGTGAAGCACTTTAAACTGACTTGTTACTGAAATGTGAAATTTATTTATTGAGTTTTACATTCGTGCCTTGAAGATGCCTGTTTGACTTTGAACTGGACATGATTGCATGTGCGTGTCTGTGTGTGTTTAATACTGCACATAAAATGGTGAATGTTAAAACTTTCAGATATTGGTAACAGGTCGTATAGCTTCTTTAAATGATGGTTTCTCATCCATTAAGAACAGATTTGTGGAACAACTGTCGGTGGTTCTATTGACAGACTCTCCTACTTGGGCCGTGTATCTCTGCAGCTCCTCCAGAGTTACCAAAAACCTCTTGGCTGCTTCTCTGATTAATACTCTCCTTACCGAGACAGTTAGTTTGCTGGACAGTCATATCTTGGCAACTTGCAGGTTACAGCAGAGTTGNCTTTGGTATTAAATTTCACAACTGCGAAGCACTGCTTGGATGCAAAATCTGGTAAGCTGTCATATTTCACTTGCCAGGCATCAAAACTCTCCTTGACATGAATATATTAGCACAGTTGGACGGTTTCTCATTGCATTTATGCTCTGACCTTAAACAGACCTTAGTATCAATGTGTTTTAGTTCAAGGAGAGTGATCGGGTTATCACAACAATAGAAAACAAGGAGAAAATGAAGGAATTGTTCAACAACAGCACCACAATTTCCTGTTTGTTTGTTTTTGTTTTGTTTTTTTACATTGTGCTGTCATAGTTTCCAGTGTCAGATGATGGATTTGACCCTGGGATGCTCAAAGCTTCGGATATTGTTTTGTAACCTAACTCTGCTTTGAATCTCTCCAGCAGTTCATCCAGAACCTGTCTGCCGTGTTCCTCTATCTTTGTTGAGCAACAAATCTCTGAAGAATTCACAGAACGGCTGTTTTTATACACCGATTAAATTGCAAACAGGTCACCTTTAGTGATGTCTGAGGGTAACAGGTTGCACTGGATTTTATTTAGGGGTGTCTGACCATTTAGGTTTATATTTGACATTTTAAACCATCTTATAATTATGTACTTTTTGTGTTATTCTATGGCATGAAAGTTCAATAATACAAAAAAAAACAACAACATGGGGTTTGAATACTTTTGGGAGGCACTTAATCAAAGTAGTTCCACACGGACAAGCCCTTTTTGTAAATGATATTCAAAACCAAAAGGTGAATCAGAGTGCAGGTCGACCTGCTGCTGGACACAGAAGTGATGTCAACAAAGAGGAACAGCAAAAACCAAAAAAAATATTTGCCTTTTGAAGCAATTGTTAAGTGCATAAACCAGTCCATGTTTATTTAAGACCTGGGCCTAAAATAGCACAGACGCCCCAGTCCTGTTCGCCAGGCCTGCAGCCACATTTTGTCGCTCTGTTTTGATACAGGCCTTTATTGTCACTCAGATTTGCTGTGCAATAGATGTCGTGCAGGAAATCCCTTATGGCAAGCGCCAGCCTGCTACAAGTAGGCGGACACGCTGCGAGACGGAACTGATGCTAAAAATTTCACCATCTCATCTGATGGCCGTGGACAGGAAAATGCGTATGACGCCCCCTCTTTTATTTTTTTCTCCCTTTATCTTCTTGTGACGCACATAGTCACTGTAGAGGCAGAGGCTGCACGACACGCCGTCTCGCTGCGAGAAGGAGCTTTTAGATGTGCTGACTTCACGGACGTACACGTAGAAATCTGAGCACAACATACAACCGCTCCAACCTCTGCCTTATCTCTGCTGAAAATAAGCGGGCACAAACATGGAGGAGCATTAATCCACCTATCCGCCTCTTGGACAAACCGTAAATGCAACCAGGAGAACTTGGAAGCTATTCATAAATATATATAAATAAATAAACAAACAGAATGACTGCAACAGGATGTTCTGCACAGACAAACACGGCGCCTGGTCTTCGAGAAGTTCGTCTATTTCAGCTTGTGGTAGAGCAGAGCCGCAGAGCGAGGGTAGGTGCTAAGATTTTGCAGGACAAATTACAAGCAAGACTCTTAGCACATCATGCAAAACACCTCAAGTTTATTATGACAGAGAGTCATCACTAACAGCCAGAAAGATCACCGCCTCGCTGTCAGTTTTTCTTTCTATCTGACCGGCTGACAAACAAGCAAATTTTACCCGGTGTTGGAGAAATAAACGCCTCACTTGTCTGGTTAATGAACAACAAAAGCTTTATAATTGTACTATGGAAGCTGGGATTTAAGCAGCCTGTCACCAGGAACGTCCGCTCTCATCTTAACAGAACTTGCATAACAGAAGGCCGGACGGCAGAGGAGCTTGGCTGCTACATCGACTCGAGGCCTTGAACCAGACGTTGAGCAATCTGCTTATTCCTCACTGAAACACGTACTTGTGTTGATAGACAAATAGCCGCTAGAATCCAGCAGCCACAT